>CM070038.1:94024671-94035014 GCA_036250615.1 Ptychadena robeensis
TCTCCCCTCTACCGCTGTGTGTGTGTGTGTGTGTGTGTGTGTGAAAGCTGCAGCATGAGTGCAGCTTTCACACAAAGGAAGAGATAGCTGGCAGCTCTTTCATCTATCAGTCTCTGCTCTTTATTGGTTATATAACAATGCAACTCTGATTAAGGGATCTGCAAGTGGGCGGCTCTCCTATCTGACAGCTCCTCCAACGCCTTGGCTAATCTTCTTCCCGAGAGAGGGAAGACACTGGTCAGGAGCCATGGTGATGACACATAGCTGCGGGTGGTCGCGCCTTTGCACCATAACACACAGGCACTTATCCCCCCGATTTCTGTGGGTGTGCCTTATAGTCTGAAATATACTATAGTCTACTCTTATATTATTTTTAAATGGTAACTGATGATATATAATGATTTATAGATGTAAGGAGTTTTGTAGTGTAGAGAAGACACTAGTTAGAAGTTTTTAAATAAAATACTTGAAAGGCGACCTCTATAATACTGAAGTATCTAGATGTGAAAATATCGAATTGTATGAAAGGTTCTTTAACATAACCAGGCTAAATCTTAAAGGTTTAGAAAAATAAGGAGATAAAACCTATGTTGTAGATGAGCCCTGGCCGGTTCCCTTGTTGGATAACTTTCAAGGCTCTCACACCGCTTCCTCCATCTAAAGAGAAGGCTTGACACCACCCAGGTATTCCATCGGGATGGATTCCTTTCCCAACTCTCATGGTACAGCTGCGGATAGAACACAAAATCATGTCATCAGAACCATCACAGACTCAGGAAGTATTAGGAAGTAAGACAAGACTCTTCTTCATTGGTTATTTATCTGAACACTCTGGTGCCTCAAGATGGAATCCAGCAATGAACTTCTAAGTGTCTTTCGGGTGCTGTGGCTAAGGCTATGTTCCCACTTGCACTAGCACCCAGCAATCTCCCACAAACTCCTGCGATAAGAAGCGTGGCTGTGAGATTGCAGTCAGGAAGTGGGGGGGGGGCAGGACATCCCCGCCTGATCGCGCCCATGAAATGACACGTTTGTTAACCGCGCCCATTCAGGTCTATGGCCGCGATCAGGGGCAATTGCGGCCCATTAGTTAAAGTGGGCACAAGTCCATTCAACTAAATGGAGGCGATGAGCCGCGATCGTCGCACATGATTAAAATCGCGTTGGCCCCACGGCTGATTGCCTATGTGGGAACATAGCCTAAAAGGCTCATTGACATTAGACTTGAACTATGAACTCTGTCCAAAGGGAACTTTTGGTGCTATGTAAATAAGGAACAGTTAGAGCAGGGGTCCAGTGGTCGCAGGGGATGCACACCAATAAAGTTGTTCATCCCATGCTGGACTCTGGCTGGATATATGTAAACAAGTGCCAGCATTATTTTGCAGACATTACACTCATTTTTACGAGAGATGGTGAAATTTCTTTTTGAAAATGTAACTTTTGATTTTAACGTTTGAAAATTTCACACCTGATTTGGGAGTTAAGAACAAAGCCCCTGAACATGGTATCATCCCCACAACTGCTGGAGGCATAAAGGGTTCTGGGCATGCACAATAGAAGGGAGGGGACCTTACCCCTACGGCGGGAGCATTGTGACTTCCGGGAAAATTTCCTTTAATGCGGTTAGGAGTTTGGGGGCCTGGATTCTTCTGGACACAGACAATGGGGGCTTTAAGAAAAAAGTTTGGGGCCAACTGAGCTAGAGGACAGTCCAATGCCATGTAAGCTGCTGATTTCATTAATTAACAAAACACTAAATTGATTGTTCCTCATCTTCAAGTTTATTTAGGGTTGTTATAAAAGCCATAAAGCTTGAGGAAGTCCGGCTTTTGTAACAAAAGAGGAACAAATCAGAAAGGAACACAGAAGCAGTTCTATTGTCTAATGATGTAAAACAGAAGTGTATTCAAAGATCCCAAATACAAAACCATCCAGACTGACTTACAGGTTGGGAAGTTCTTTGTCTGCGTAGCAGAACAGGAGAGGGCTCAGACTTCTGGCCAGTTCATGTTCCTCAAACTGTGCAGCAGCGTCCATCTTTGCATTGTCTTGTCTGAAAATTAATGGCAGACCTAAAACAGGAACAGAAACAATCAGTTTACACCAGCGGAGAAAGGACCAGACAAGGGAATGCTTTGTTTAAAATGCTATATTTTCTCTTAGTGAAAATGCTGCTTCCTAATCTTACACACCAGAGGTCTGTACTGATAAAGGTGAATACCAGCCTCACCTCTCAGGACAGGTTTCTCTACTAAATAATTGAAGATATCACCCAGCAAAAATGCTTTAACAGTGAACAATGAAGACACAAGATATGGGCACCAAGACGATGCATTTGGGCATCATTCCAAAAGTTGTTATTGCCAGAGTGTAAAATGTGTCTCTCCATAAGTTGGTTAGTGTGTTCAGAGAATGGATAAAGCTAGTGTATAGACACATGCTAAAGTTTCAGCCCTGACACTCTGCTGCAGTGAAGACCTCCCTCCTGGCACTGGCCTTTTGGCTGGTGTGAATACTGCATGGTCCAGTCCTGACTACTGTGCTGGAACATTCTGTATATTTACTTGATATCTGAATGGCTGTGTCTGTTTTTTCCCCTAATTTTCGCTTTAAAACTTTGGGTGCGTCTTATGGTCCGAAAAATATGGTAGTTACATTAAATTTCGTAGTTAAGGTATTAGGGTCGGATAAATCATAACAGTTCATTTGTTAGGGTCTAGGTGATACTTACAGCAGTGAGATTAGACATATGGGGCGACCAATAGCTTCCTGTTCATATGGCTGGCCAACATCCCAAATAAGATAAATAAGACTTTATGGGAAAAAGGTTATGGGTTGAGGATTTAGGACAACATCCCGCTCCTCAATCCCCACACCAAAAGGAAGGGTTTTTCCCCTACGCACAGTAGGGGCCGGGGGACTTAAACGGCCAGCTAGGAATATATTCCTATGTAGAGTAAGTATACCGTATTCACGTTACATTATAAACAAAGCATGGGAAATAAAATGGCATGGAAAGAAAGGTAAAAAAGTATTTCTGTTGTTTTAATGTCCATAGAAAGTTGTAAAGAAAATATAACTACAAAATAAATGCTGAACTGTCCTTTTCCGCTTGCAGTAAGGCTAAGGATTGAGGGTCGGCAGGTCCATGTGGTAGATGGTTGAAATAGACCCCAACATATGTTTCATATCCCTTCATCAGGGGGTCCCATTGATGCCATATAGGCCCCACACTTGTCCAGGTGGTATTATAGGTGCCACTTATTAGCAAGTCAAAAAAAGGGAACGGAGGGCCACCGTTTAGGGTCAATCCAGCACACGATAGCAGATTGCTGGTTAAGGTTCAAATGTCAGTTTAGGTGGATTTAAGGATCCCAGAAGATCTGTGTAGATGAAGGTAGGAGTTAAGGTAGCCATACACAGGTCTATTTCACACTCGATTCCTGGCCGATCGATCAACAGGCGCGTGCACGCCGATCGATCGGCAAGGAATCGAGTGCAGCCCACCTTGACAGATCGACCCCGACCGATCGATATGGCCCCCAAATCAGATCGGCCAGGGAACCAACCTGTCGGTGTTTTCTGGTAGATCGGGCACACATCGAGGGACGTTGGTCATCATCAGGATCATTTCCGATCGACTGGTAACAAAATCGTCCAGGAATCGGTGGCCTTAGGTGGTAGGCACAGACTTGTATGGTCGATTAATGCCTGTGACTTCACCGGAATTGATCGGATCGTCCATCGATCGCTCAGGAATCAACACGTCTATGGCTAGCTTTACAGTGATGCTGGTATTCCCTTAGGTGCTGGAGAGCAGTGGTCAAAGGTTTGGAGTGACAGCTTAATTAACACACAAGTCAATAAAACACAGTGTCACAAACAGTTTCTTCCTGCACTAAAAACTGTCCTATTAAAATAAAGTGAAAAACGAAATAACACATGACCAACCTGTTTTATTAATCAACCAATAAGGTGCAGAAATGAATATTTTCAAGGACCCTTCGGCCCGGCACGTGATGCGGATGGTGAGGTTCAGCAGCCTCTTGTTGGAGTCATAAAGTCTCATTCTCACCATGTAGTTCTGGGTCCCGGGAGGGATTAGCAGCTCTTTGCAGTGAGGGAAGTTTTCCAGAGCAATTCCTAATAAAAAAAGAGAATATTTATTATAGACAGAGTAATGCTTAAAGTATCTACAAAGTTACAAAACAGAAAGAAATGCTGAAAATATATACAAATTGAATAATATGATTTAAAGAGAAGGATAAGGATCTTTAGTTTAGCCATGTGACTATCATGAGACATTTTCACATTTTACTGAAGTCAACGAAAGCCGGACACACGCGACTCGATTCCCTGGCGGTCGATGTGCGATTGAACGGGGTGCTGCAAGAATCAGTGAACGATGCGCACCACCTGGGGGAATCAATACCTGGCCCCATCCAAAGGCTGTCCAATTGCCATCTAATGGCAATCGAACAGGGAAATACTGATAGGTTGGATCCCTGTTCGATCACCATTTTCTTGGAGTGGGATCGATGAGAACATGCATGGCAATGGCATGGTTCGAATGAAAGATCGAGCCAGATATATGGCCGGCTTAACATTGAAGAGAAGAATCATTTTTTTATTAAATGTGAGTTTTGTCAATGAAGCTCAATGAGATCTGAAAATAAAGCCGGGAACACATGGATCGATAAATGAGCCTTATAAGGTTCCCGGCAGCAGCGTCATCACGCAGCTTCCCAACATGGAAGGAGCTGAAGGCGCAGCACTGCTGTCTCAAGCTCCAGTAATGCTTTTAATGGAGAGCAATGGACATTGACCGTGGTTTACTGTCATGTCCAATATCCCTGTTTTCGAGCGGGATGGATTGTTCCCGTTTGAGAACAGGGATGGCCGCATTAGATATGGAACAGATGATGGGCGTGAGCGCGCACAGCATTTGAAGCGGCCATCGATCTGGCCCATATCTATGAGTGTGTTCCCAGTTTAACAGTCACATGACCTGAAGCTTATATTTGGTAAAGTGCTGTAATTAAGGGCTTACCTACTCATTCTACATTCTCATTCAAAATTTTCTGAATGCTGCAGCAGGGGATAGTAGAGGGCTGATGTAAATTTAAATGCAGATACTCACATTGGTCGCATTAAAAAATATACTGTACATAGATAAGTATAAGCTGATCTAAATATAAGCAGAGGAACCTAATTTTACCAAACCAAATCTGGAAAAGCTGAATGACTCGAGTATAAGTCTAGTGTCAGGTCCCCGCTCTGTCGCCCCCTGAACCGCATACCTCCTTACCTGACCAGCGTTCCTTCCCGAGGGACACTGAGGGGGGCTCTAGGGTCCCGCCGGTGTCCTCTGAGGGGCCGTCGCGTCCTGGTGCTGCGAGTGCGCATGCGCGAGCGCGAGCGAGAGCCATCGCCAGAATTTTAGAAGTCTGACAGGAAGTGTGCCTCAGCTGCATCCCCTCCCAGGGGGGCGGTGCTGGGGATGCACTTCCTATAAATAGCTTGTCAGTTCTGCCAGACACTGCTGGATGATTACAGCTTATCGTGTGACTAATGTTAGAGCTTGCTCGCCTTCTATCTGATCTCCCGGTACTTGACCCTGCTTTGACCTCGACCACGTTTGACTTCTGGAACCCCGACCTCTGCTTGTTATCGATTATTCTCTCCGTCTGCTGCCAGCCCCGACCTCTGCTTGTTTATTGGATTTCGCTACGTTTGCCGCCTGCCTTGACCTACGCCTGTCCAACGTTTTCACACGAACTCTGCCTGCCTCGACCTTCGCTGATAACTTTGACTACTCTTCCGTCTTCCCCCTTAAGGGGACTCTTCTTGGAACCCAGCTCCACACCTTCCTGGGGGGGTACGCCAGGGAAGCAGGACCTTGCCACCCGAGTGCGGGAAAAGTCCACAGGGTCCCCTCAAGGGATCCCTGCCTATCTCCCGTTAGGGGGGCTCTGGGAGAAGACCCTTGGGTGGCATAGACTCCCTGCTCCTGGCACCCCTGCGCCAATCCAGGATCTGTGGGAAAGCATAACATCTAGGGTGGGAAATGCTGGACCTTATTTTTTAGGATGTTATCATAATGGCCATGAAATTTCAATTCGCTGGTTTGTAAATTATTTGCAAGAATCTTGAACATGATCATTACCAAAATTGCTAGTGAGTTAGGGAAGGGTAGTAGGAACATTATTATTTTTTTAATGTATTGCTTTTGCACATGCTCTAATAGATTTTGCATAAACTATGTTGCGGCAACAAACAAAAATTATACAGATCTATGCAAAAACTACATGTGTCACCACGCTGTGATTGATCAAGGATCAAATGAACGGAAACCAATGTGCACCACATGGGAACATCGATTCCTGTTCAATGGGGACCCCGGGGACTCGTTCTCTCCAGCTTGTAGCCTGTGTGAATCACAAAACGCTGCAAGCTGGGGAAAAATCCAGTCTGCCTCACTCACACAGCAGCAGCTTCCAAGTAAGGAGTGCTGGCTCCGCCCCTTTACACTGACAGCTGACATCTGAGCAGAAGGCAGGAGCAGCAGCTACTCCAATACTTTGCATGTAGACTCACGTCTCCATGCAAAGTAATGGAGAATGATTGGGGTTTTCCAACATGTTGGAACCCCATTCAATCGGGTTCCTTTGAGCGGGCTCTATTAATCACGCTCGAAGGAAGGCGCACAAGAGTAGCTTTGTAAACAGATTAGAGTACAATCAATCACCGTTGATTGATTGATTGTACTCAAATCTTTTTACAGATCTACCCGTGGGTGCTTAGCTTATGTAAGCAGGTTGATCATCCCTCTGCTACAGCTTTGTGTATGTCAGCAGGCACCTTCAGCCCAGCTCACATACACAACAGAGAAAAGATCCAAGGGTAGGTGAATATCTTCTCTGCACATGAGCCAGAAAGCTTCATAACAGCTCCCATATATCAGCAGAGGAAGAGGGATCCTTTCTCCGCCGTGTGTCTGTGAGCATGGCTCACATACACACAGCAGTAACAGAGGGAAGATCCGCCCACAGTATTCCCCATCAGCTTCCCTATCTCCCCCACCTAAGCTCAGTGCTTGGCCATGAGGATTGTGAATGCGCGACCACCCATGGCTGAAAAGTCTTTCAGCAGTAAGTTGTTGCACATTCCCAAAAGAAGGCGCACATGTTTTTTAAACCAACTTGGGGGAAGGGGTTTATTATATAGGTTAATACCATCCTCACCTAGCTCAAAGTTCTGGGAGGTGTCGGCTGTGGGCAGCGCTGTCTCCTTCCCGTGTTTTAAGGTTCCTTTAATAGGCGAGCCTTTCACGTAGAAGTTGAGCTCACAAGGCAGCAGGTTGCAGATCACCACTGTAGGCAGCAGGTAGATGGTATGACCTGGCTGCCTGTAGATCTGTTTAGCGCTATCAGAAAAGATATTCGAGGGCATGTAATCCGGGTAGTTCTCTTTCTTCAGAGCGACACAGAACCTGAGAGGACCAAAGAACAGAAATGATCAACAAGTCAACAATCACTTTACTATGATTTCACCGATCTCTGATTCAATGGAATCACAAAGTTACTAGAAGAGCTTTTTTTTTTAATCACAACTCCATGTCAGCACTGTACATCGCGTTACAACAGAAATGAAGTTGGGGTACTTGTTGGGGACTTCAGTGATTGTCAAAATCCCATCTTCAATAACACAAAAAAAAAGGGACCAAGAGTATCTTAAGCTAGCCACACACGGCTTGATGAAGTAACAGATTATCTAATCTGTTACTTCATCTGAGCCACCCATGGTTCCTTCAAACTCGACCAAGCAGGTTTCCATCATGTTGGAAAACTTTGGTCGAAATCCATTGCAATGAATAGGGACAGCTGTGTGTTCAGCTACCTGCTCTGTGTGTGTGAAGGGTGCGTGGCCAGCATGGACCCAGCTCTGCTAGAAGAGGGGGGGGGGGGGGGGGGGGGGGGGGGGGGGGGGTCAGCTGCAGACGGACTGCTCTCCCCAGCTGAAGAAGCTGTGTGCTACTCAGGCTGTGGAGAGACCCGGGGGACCGGGAAACCGGGTCCCCATCGTACAGTAATTGATGTGCCTATGTGGTGCACATTCATTACTGTCCAATTGATCGCCGATCAATCACAGCGTGGTGACGTCACCATGCTGTAATTGATCGCCGGTCGATTGCACTGAATTCTACACGTGCGTGGCCAGCTTTACCCTAGTGGGGACTTTTAAGACACTGATAAATAAATACACAAGTGTTTCAAGCTCTGTTGTCACAAGTAGAATATTATAATACATGTGATCACGTCTCCTTACCTGAAATATCTGCTGTTCTCGGCGTCCATGGAGTGACACTCACGTTTGCTGCTGGAGACCTCCCCAGTCTTAGAGACATTGGTCCAGTGAATGGGATTTTTACAGAAGAAGACACCCATTCCTCTAGGCCGCGCCTGCAGGCGCCAAGATGTGAGGTGCAGAGGAATAGCAAATGAGTCTCCGGGCATCACTGCAGGAAGGATCACTGGCTCTGTGGACAAAGTCATATGAATAAACATGGAGAAACAAGAGGAAGAGGCGAATCTTCTGAACGTATTACATGATAAAAAAAATGTGTTTTCACATTATAAGATGTTATAAGGAGGTAGGGGGCGTTACTCTGTCTCCTAAGTTCCAACCCCACTTGTGCCGATGATGTGCGGGATGGAAACTTAGGAAAGAGAGTAACACCCCCTTTCCTCCTAAGTTAACCCGATTTCCAAATCCAAGAAAAATTACAGAATTTATTGAAATTGGGATTTCACCGGATAAGCTAAAAAAAACGGCATACTTGACAGGTAGATAATGCCCTGGAACTGATCACAGAAACTCTCGCTCCAAGCACTGCCCCTCCTCCCCCTTGAACATGCTGCTTATATATTCACTCTAGGGTCGTGCCCGAAGTGAGATCCTCTGTGATTGCAGGCGTGGCTAATTTAGATAACCGTAATTAGTAAATCAAGGAGATATATTTCGTTTGGTTACTTACTCTTGGGTTGTCGGCAAACGTGATCTTCCAAGATCCGTGTAATGCCAACAACCACCTGTGGTAATGGAGCTTGTAAGCTAATCCAACGTTTTATGTGTCTATGTGGGCGTCTGGAGTGGGAACAATGTTAGGTCATGTTTCCATGACGTGGTGCCTGTGGGAGATCGCTAGCACCCAGCACCCATGGACCTGAAGGCAGGAAGTGGGGGGGGGGGTGTGGCAAGATGTCCTGTCCCTGCCTTCACCCCACCCCACACACTGCCTGATCGCTCCCATAGAGGGACCCTAGGCACGACAATCAGAGGGGATCACATAATCGAAATCACCAAGGTGTTGGGGTTTGAACCCATGACCAGCTGCACCCCAGGCAGTGGCTCTGCTCACTTGGCTACTCTGGACTACTCATTCTTGAATCTTCCTGATCTTCCTTGTTCCTGGCAGCCAAGCTAATTACCGTGATCCTTGACACCTACTTCCCCTATAAAGCCCAACCCTCTGCAACCTACCCTTGCCGATTATTGTTGCTCCTGAGCCTAGAACGTGCTGCATCTTCTCCACTACTACTGATTTACCGCTGCTGACCTCGGAACTGCCCTTGACTACTCTACTGCCTGATGCCTTACTACTGTCTACTTTTACTGCTGCCAACCCGTATTGCCTGACTACGCTAATTGCAACCTGCCCGGACCTACTGCCTGTCACCTGACTTCGCCTTTGCTCTATCTTGCTACCTGCTGCGTCCTGCGGTCCTGGTCACTGGGCTTTTTTCCACTCTCCAGCCTCAGTGTCCTCAGACTCAGATGAGCCTACGAACCTAACACATGGTTTAAGTAGCAACTTCTAAAAAAAATAAAAAAAAAGAAATCTGTTTTTCTATTTTACAATGTTAAACATTAACTAATATGAGGAATTCAAATAATTATCTGGTAAAAAAAATCCTACAATGCAAATACTTCAATACATAACTTGCAATTCACTATCCTACTCCTCCCTACACATTGCTAAAACTGGGTCCCGGACATCACTTACTGTCTGGGGCAGATGGACTGTCAAGTCGAAGTTCCATGGGAATCTCTAGCTTGTTTTTCACAATCAGAGACGACCGGATGGTGATGACTTTCCTTGCGCTGCCTTCCATAGTGACAGCAAACACGACACGCACTGGGGGGAGGGCTGAGAACTATAAATGGAACAAAAAGATTAAACAATTTCATAATCACAGACTTTCCATTGACTTTCCTGTCAATCCCTATGTATTCTATCAGGGAGGACCGGGCACTACATAGCAGTGATATATACCTTC
>CM070038.1:94040280-94061039 GCA_036250615.1 Ptychadena robeensis
GGGGGGGGGGGCTTAACTCTTACAAAATGTGATGAGCATTAAAATGGATTTTAATTTAGAAACTGATGCAGTGATATAAATTGTCAGAAAAATAGGTGGTTGCAGGTCAGCTCCAAAATGGAGAAGGGAAGATGTTCACTTCATTCACATGTTATCAGACAGGACTGACTCTCTACAAAGTCACTATGCAAAACTACCCAATGAGCAACCTCCATTGCATGTGTCCTAATTTGCAGTTTTTCTATAGCATGCAAATTTCCTAGAATTTTTTGCTTATCCATCATTGTGCTCTCTCTCTCTCTCCCTCTCTCTCTCTCTCTCTCTATATATATATATATATAGATCTTGTAATTGGTGCACATGTCCCCCTGTGGTTTTAGTACTGTACCTCTAGAATAGACCTGATGCTCAAGGTTAGTCAGACTGGCAGTGCTCCTAGTTCTAAGGTAGGAGAGAGGAAGGCCTGGCAGACAGGAGAGGAAAAATTAGGATATACAAAGAGGAGGAAGGAAGAAACACTAATACAGCAATCTGCACATATCAAGAGACAAGGAGCAAACAGAATTATCCAAAAAGTGTTAGTGTGAAGAACACAGAACCCTAACCCATTACATTTTACCAATCACAATCCCTTTTTTCCGAGTGTGTGCCGCCTGCTATAGGCTAATACAGTAATATACATGACTAGCACAAATCCCATATACCGTATTTTCAGCTCTATAAGCACCTTGAGGGAGAAAATGTGTGTGCATCTTAGAGTGAATATAGAACAAGTTGACCAGAACTCCAAGCCCGGTTAGGCTCCTGAGGAGGAGGAGACAATCAGGTTCCCCCAGTTGGGACAAAAGGCCAGGTTTGCAGGACCAAGACAAAACATACATGCACTTATGGAGGGTCACATCTCACAAGCTAGAACAGGCAAATAACCCATTAAAAGATATTTACATAAGAGAGGATGGGGTGAGTTTGTCACATAATATATTCACTGCAATGCTGAATGAATGAATGAATGAAAAATGTACAATACTGAAACTTATGCTATTTAAATAGCCTAACTCAACCTGCTATTACATAGCAATTTACTGCTAATGTATAGACATAGAATATTGTTCCCTGCCTCTTGGTACTGGCCTTTTGGCTGTGCCACATGGAGTGAAACAAAGCCTTGCCTCCTGGCATTGGCCTTTTGGCTTGGCCGGAGGGAATGAAACAAAGCGCTGTCTTCTTGGATACTGGCCTTTTGGCTGGGCGTGGGAAATACAAGAGGGGGGGGGGGATGCTGCATGCATCTGTCCCCTGTATGGCTGACAGACAGACTTCACAGATGCGTGATGTAACGATAATGTAAGTATGTACTGCCCTGGCTATGTGTGTCTCTCCTGCTACGATGGGCTCCTTGTCTGCCTTTCAGGGCACTGAGCAGAATCACTTAGTCCTGGCCGGCCATTCAGGAAGTTGACTCAATGAACATGTGCAGGTGCATGAGACCACAAAAGAATATTCTTTTACCACATCTTAGGACTATAAGACACACCCTCATTTTCCCCCACTTTTGGGGAAAAAACTGAGTCTTATGGTCTGAAAAAACAGTATTGATCCATTTAGCCCAGCTACTGTAGATGCATCAACCAACATCATAAAAAAGGAAATGGACAGCTGATTTCCTTAGATAATATCCATTACGCAGTGCTATTGTTCTGGGAAATACGCATAATTAGAATTGGGATTCAAGTAATTAAGAAGAGAAATCTCTCAAGCAATGACTTTGTTAAACTAAAGACATAACTAAATGACTTACCTGGGCCAATACACGGGGGGTCCACAGAAGAGCCCATCCATTCCTCTGCAGTCTCTATAGGCGGCTCCTTCTCTTGTTTACAGTAATCCGCCATCCATGACTCTTTGGTGTTCACGTATTGCTCTGGGAATCACAAAACAAAACATTGAGTCGGTTATGTTTGCACATTGTTGCATTTTTACAGAGGACAAACGTGAAGATCAAGAAAAAGAATAAACATATGGAAAGTACTGGATGCCCTTGGGGTAGTCAGCTGTGGAAATACAACTCAGACACCAGGTAATATACAGAACTTGCTTCTCAATGTAAATAATCACAAGATACCTATTAACATGGAGGTAATATTCATGTCAAGTCGCTGTTTGGCGTTCAGATCTATCTTCAGACGCGATGGGTGGAGGCGACTAGCTTCTTGCTTTTGCCAAGATATCGCACAGGGCCACGGCTCCACAAAAGGTTCCCAGCCTTACATGGAAAAGAAAATAATAATAACATATATGGTTGATAACCGTGTCAGCAGGTGAGTGCCAACGTCCCGATTGCCAGCCCGAGGTAGGCCTATTCCGGGGAACAGGCCTACCCCCGGAATAGGCCTACCTCGGGCTGGCGTCCCTCGCCTCTCCCACGTATCTCTAGGGGTGCCCATGGGGTCTGATGAGTCGCCTGCATCGTAGGCCCAACAGGTTCAATTGGCTTTTTATCTACCGACATAGTAGGTTATCTTTATTACACTAATTGGATTCAGATACATACTAATGTGAGCACCTATGTGATACCCATAAATGTATATACCCCACTAACAGCAAAAAAAAATTCCGCCTTCACAGTAAGAACATTATCACCTAATTTGTCTCCTGATGAAGCGACGTTTAGTCGCGAAACGCGTTGAGACCGACTCATAGTAACGTTACCCCTCTGGGGCTATACTTATATGTTGAACTAAAAATTTTAAAGTTTTGTCATTTTTTTGTCATTATTTTGGGAATAAAAATCTTTTATAATACTTTCGTGCCGTTTTAAAAGGCCCACGCTGGGTCATTGGCTGTTTATTCAGCACTGACCCTGGGTGCACATTGTGAGGAGTGGTCCTTCTGACCTTCTTCAACTTTCCATACAACTCACTCCATACAATTTTCTTTAGATCGACCAACAACTATGTAGTGTCAGGTCCTCCCTGATAGAAAACATAGTGATTGGAAGGTATATGTCACTGCTATGTAGTGTCGGGTCCTCCCTGATAGAATACATAGTGATTGGAAGGTATATATCACTGCTATGTAGTGCCTGGTCCTCCCTGATAGAATACTAAGTTATTGGAAGGTATATATCACTGCTATGTAGTGCTGGGTCCTCCCTGATAGAATACTAAGTTATTGGAAGGTATATATCACTGCTATGTAGTGCCGGGTCCTCTTTGATAGAATACATAGTGATTGGAAGGTATATATCCCTGCTATGTAGTGCTGGGTCCTCCCTGATAGAATACATAGATAGATATATCAGGTGTTTCATCGCCAGGGTGCACATAACGGATACACAGGTGCTCATGCAAAGAGAAAACCTAGTAATACATATGGACACTTGTATTACTGCAAGCCTTTGCATAGTTGAGAGGAGCCCTGTCTTTTTCCCCCTATATTTCTGTACGGTGGCCCCACTCGACTTCCTACCTTGCTCCCCCTCTGACTTGACCGATGCTGGAGCCGGAGGCAAGCAGGTGAAGTGGGACTATCTTTTCATCTGCCGCCTTACCTGCGTATGCATATGGCTCTCTGCTCCTGACAATTAATCCTTAGTTCCCGGCTGGTGGGAACAGAGCAGCTGTAGGTGGCCGAGCCCACCCTATTCCCCCTTAATGAGCTACTCAGGTGAGTATGTAATACTCACCCACAGCCACAGCCACCCCCCCCCAACTGATAATTTAGGGTCACTGGGGAGTGTGGCCATAGACATGAAAGAATTGTTTTATGCACAGGCATAATCAACTATCTGAAGGTGTCCAGCAGAGGAGCTCGAGGCATAAACAAGCTCCCTCATCTCGCTCAGGGAGGGTTGTGTATTTGTGCGGAGTGTCATTAAAGCGTATGAAGTCACCTGTTTTAATGTGCAGCGCCAGGTGAATGCCACCCACAGTAAGATAATAACTAAAAAAAAAAAAATCTGGAGCCCGAGCTGAGCTCCCAGTTGCTGGAGAAAAAAAAGCTTAGACAGCAGTGACATCTGGTGGCCATTCTATATATTACATCAAACAATTTACTCTGTAAAAATATGACCTACCTAAAAATAAGTCCTAGTGAATTTTTTGCACCTTAAGATAAAATAAGACAGTGTTTACATTTTGGGGAAACAGCAGATAGAGGTGATGCGGCAGTCTGCGATATGTCTGAAACATAAATAAGTGGAAGCACATACATGACTTACTATGATAAAAGCATCTATATCATCAAGCCACAATGCCAACCTCTACAATTGCTGTTCGGACATGTGCTCACCCACAGCCACAAACCGGACATGTGCTCACCCCACTGCCCAACACCGCACAGACACAAATCCACCACTGCGCAAACCGCCAGGTAAGGTCATGGAAAGTTATGAAGGAGGATCAGTCATCTACCTGAAAGCTCACGGTTGTAATAGTCTCCAGACAGGGCGAACTCTGCTGAACCGTTGGGATTAGACACAAAGTGCTGGAAGAAGACCAGACCTGAAAAGGACAAATTTTAAGGTCAGCAGTCAACAGATACAGGAAGCCAACAAATATAATACTTCTTCTTCTAAAAAGTTAAAGCTAAACTCCTCTTCATTCTTGAAAATAGTTGAATGCTCATTTGTCTGTACTGACACCTACATATACATTTGTCTGTACTGACACCTACATTTACATTTTTCTGTACTGACACCAGCTATATAAATAGGTCTATCTGTTACACCAAATTAATTTGGCAGATAACAGGTTAAAGCAGACCTACCACCAAGAATGTTCACTTATGGCACTAGAAGGAAGGAATGCATAAAAAAACAAAAAAAAAAACAACTTACCTGTAAAGTGCCCCTGTCTTGTGATGGAAATCAGTGCAGAGATAGATGGGTAAATCTCTAATCTCGTCTCTCCATTTAACCTCCCTAGCGGTTGAGACGAGCCTAGCTCGTCCGAGCTTTAGGCTCGCCTCAACCGCCTGGGAAGCCGCCGATGGGGAGACGGGGGGGGGGGCCAGCGCCATAGACCTCCATGTTAATGGAGGAGTGCCAGCTTTCTCTCCCGCGCAGCTGTTGTCAGTAATGACAACAGCTGCGCGTAGAGCTCCGGCGGGATGCCGGAAACGGCGGGCAGTGTACTATGTACACTGCCTTGATCGCCCATATCGTGCCGTTGTAAACGGCGCGATATGGGCGGTGCGCTAGGGAGGTTAACTGAATGGAACTTATTTTTCCATAGAAAACCATGATAAACGCCCCCAGTGGCCACTCAGAATATTACACCCTGTGTTAACCCCCAGAAGCCTGGAAAATAAATATGGAATCTATGATTCCAAGCAACAGCAGGTAAGTATATTTTTGGGAGATTGTGTATTTCTACGCCAACATCATACCAGCTCAGAAGTCAAACTCTAATTTTACATATGTATTTTTTAGATCTTGTGTGTATACATCCGCTCTAATAGACATACGTGTGAAATATAAGCGTCGATGCTAGACATCATTCTATTCACCCATAGTTACTTTACTCACGTGAAAATGTGATCTCTGCCAGAGGGACATCGCAATCCATGCAGTCATCAATGAAACATATACAGATGCCTTCAGCCTTCAGCTCCACTCCAGAGATCCACTGGATGCCACCGCTACCGGTCTTACTTATCTTCAAAGGCTCGGCATTCTTAAATAGCCATGTGGCAGCTTTGTTGAGCTCACCTTCAAAGGAATAACCAGAAAAGAAATGATTTGGGTAAAATGTTCTAGTGTTACTAAATGACGCAACATACCATAGGGTTACCATAAGCAAGTTACACCAACCTACCTTGAGAAGTCAGCAGAGCCTTTCTACAGTCTTCCAAGGAAAATCCGAGCTCCTGCAATCGTGCGAGCTGGTTTTCTAGATCAAAATGAAAAGAAAGTGAAGCAATGAAAAGTACAAAAATGACGGCTAAAATGATTGTGATTGGTAGAGAGGGATCTCTACCAATAACAATCATTTTAGCCATTGGCCAAACCCAGTTGGGGTCGTGTTTGTCAAACTTATCCTGAGCTGGGATCTGGAATGCTTACACAAATCTTTGGAAGGTTACAGAAAAATGTCTACTGTTTTGAAGGTCCCATGAGCACAGTGGTCTCCATCATCCATAAGTGGAAGTCCAAAACCACCAGTGCTCTTCCTAGAGCTGGCCGGCCATCTAAACTGAGTGAGCAGAGGAGAAGGGCCTTAGTCAGGTAGGTGACCAAGAACCCAACCACTGACAGAGCTCCAAAAGTCCACTGTGTAGAGAGGAGAACCTTCCAGAAAGACAACATTCTCTGCACCAATCAGGTCTGTATGGAAGAGTGGCCAGACAGAAGCCACTCCCTAGTAAAGGTCACATGGCAGCCTGCCTGGTATTGACCAAAAGTCACCTGAAGTACTCTCACATCATGAGAAACAAAATTCTCTGGTCTGATGAGACAAAGATTGAACTCATTGGTGTGAATGCCAGGTGTCATGTTCGGAGGAAACCAGGCCAATACCATCCATACAGTGAAGCATGGTGGTGGCAGCATCATGCTGTGGGGATGTCTTGCAGTGGCAGGAACTGGGAGACTAGTCAGGATTAAGATAAAGATGACTGCAGTAATGTACAGAGCTAAACCTGCTCCAGAGCGTCAATATATATAATTAATTAATTTCCAAGGAAGCAAAACAACTAGCTCTATAAGGGTGGAGGAGGATTCCCCATTCTAACGTATTCACATCCGCTCCTAGCACCTTCTTGGTTCCAATAGAACCTCCAAATATCTCCCATACCAGTGTTGTGTGATATCAATAGCACCCTCAAAAATGGATAACTTCCAGAAGGACCTACCTAGAAGAGGGTCCATAGTGTGCCTGGGTGTGTCTCGGACATTTACACTCTCATTCTCCTTGATAATAGAAGCAGCGGAGGTCTCGGTAGCAGCAGACTCCGGGGCGCTGGTGCTCGTCTGCCCTGGGATGGATTTTGCGATAGCCAGGAACAGCTGCACGTCATTGTACGACAGTCTGATGTCCAGCGTCTGTAGCTGAATCTATGATGATGAAAAAACAAAACAGAGAAAAAGTAACACGCCGATTCAGTCTGGAGGACGAACTATGAAAATGTGTTGCATGCTCCGGGTGTTGCTTGCTAAGCGCTTTGTTGTTTATGTAATGTTCCTCAGTATTCTGATTTGACTGCTCAGAAAATCCAGGTATTCCCATAGTGAATAGGCAAAATGTAGTAATAATACCTTATTTTTACAAACAATTAGACGCAGTGGACCATAAGCTGCACCTATGGTTTGGGGGAGGAAATTAAGGAAAAAAAATATACTCACAGAAAGACTCATTCTTGGCAGTGCAATTCTGTATACCCAAACTAATAAGCTGACACTAAGTATGCGCATACGGAATTGCAAGTGCGGTGAATATATTACCTGCTGTTCCCAAAGTCACTGCACATGCCCTGGATGTCGTTGTGTATCACCATCCAGTGACTTAGCAGTGACTGTGGAAGCAGCAAAAAAAAAATAATTAACCTCCCTAGCGGTTTGCCCGAACTCAGTTCGCCGATCAAACTGTGCCCGAACCGGGATCGGGCAAAACCGCCGTCTCCCTGTGTGCCAGCGGCTCTGTAGAAGCCCTTCCGGCCCAGTGTCTTCGGCGTCATCTGTGACGCCGAAGGGGGCGGCGCCATAGACCTCCATGTTAATGGAGGGGGCGCCGCTCTCCTCTCCACACGCCGCCGGCGTCTATTTGATGTCGGAGGTGTGTAGAGGGCTGGGCGGAGAGCCGGCAAGCACGGCGGAGTACAGTGTACTCCGCCGCGATTGCCGGTGAAATGAGCTTTTCGTGCCATAGATGGCGCGAAAAGCTCAAACCGCCCAGAGGGTTAATGAGTGGCTCATTTGTATGCATATACAGAATTGCAATTGCAGCGAATATATTACCTGCTGTGACCCCCCAAGCATATAAAAGCATCAGGCGAGATATAAAGCAGGTTTAATCAGAGTGGAAGCATTGCTAACAGCCTGGAGACTCACAGGCTCATCCTCCTCTCCTCTTTGCTGTGACATGCTTTATACCGGAGTTTGGAGTGTGAGTCTCTGTGAGTTAGTATCTCAATAGTGACTCCACTTCACTCCACTCCATTTTCGGTGACACCAAAGGGGCGGGGCGCCACAGACCTCCATGTTAAAGGAGGGGCATCGGTTTCCCAGTCCACATTGTCGGCGTAATTGATGACGCCGGCAATGTGGACAGGGCGGGAAATTTAAGCAGAGTACATTGTTTTTAACATCATGGTATAGGCCTATCATGGCTAGGGAGATTAAACATGCTGTATATTCACTAAGAAGAACAGTAACCACCCCCCGGTTTCCCCCGGGGGAAAAGGTGCGTGACATAAAGAAATAAGATACATCAAATAAAATAAGAAAATTACAGTTCAGCTGTTGGATGAAAAGCAATAGATTTGAAATTTTTTTTTGAGATTATCTTTAATAAATGAGTAAGGCGATCGGTCGGGACCCCCTATGTTAAGCGTGGTGCTCGGCGGGGGTCTCGACAGATCACATGCGCTGTACCTGCTCAGCAGATACTCTGTTCAGACATCCGCCGATGCAGGGGTTAACATACTGCACTACGCTAACTCCTGCATTGGCGGATTGGCTCAGCGACGTGAGAACAGAGCATCCACCGAGCAGGTTAAGCGTATGTGATCCGTCAGGACCACACCAAGCACTGCACTAAGCATAGGGGGGTCCTGATGGACCACAGCGCTGTGGAGACCTAGCCTAACTCTCAATGCTTTATGAGCCTGAATGTAGCCTGTATGTATGTCAACATGGATTCAAATCTCCCACAGTCACAAGGTGTAATGTTGTATGTCACCTATTACCAAATGTGCTAGCTAATGAACTCTTTATTCATAAAAAAAGATTTAATAATAAAATCATGATTCCAGCATTACCTCCAGGATTGGTGGAAAGTCCTCAGTATTGAATGCATCCATCAGACCAGAGCTGTTTTGATAATTTGAATTCCCAACTAGCTCTATCTGCACATGTACTGGGTCTATGATGGACAGAGCCGTGTCCTGCTCATTTCCCAAGCGGCAGCTGAACACCTGTCAAAGCAAAAAAGTTCCCGACAGTTATATCAACTCATTGGGCACAAAAAATTTCACTTTATGAAAGGATCACTATATCCAGGGGTGCACATACGTGGTCCTCTGGTACTCAGAGGGGGCCAAAACCTAGCTCTGCGTACCTGCATTATTGTGACACAGCTCATATGTGTACTAACAACTTGGATGCGCTCCGTGTCTGGGCGGCCGCAGCTAAATGTTACATGTATACAATTTATGTCACTTGGATAACCGCAGGGAAACATGAATAATATATGAACGGTTGCAATTACAGGTGTGACACTGGGAACGTAAAACAATAATCCAAAAAAAAAGATTGGACTTCTAAGGGTGTTAGAGGTCTGTGGGGTGAAAGTATGTATATGTAAGGGTAAAATCTGCACTGTGTGACAGCTAGAATATGACTATGAAAGGATGACATTTGCACTGCAGGTAGTCTCAACAGTTAATCAGGAAATGTCAGGGTTGTACTACTGAGGTATGAGATCTGGGGGTTCAAACTGTGTTGTACTGTAAGAGTAACATGTGACCCAAAGCCAGCTGGTGACCTGTGGATGGAGACAGCTAATCGGAGGCTCAATCAGGAACAGGAAGGTCCATCTGCAGCAGAATCTACCATGCAGGAGGCTGACGCAGAGGACAGTGAGTGAGAGAGTGAGGAAGACCATCCTACATATGGGGTGAGTACCAAACACCATCTCCTTGTACTCATCTGAGGAGCTCCCTAAAAAAGTTGCACCCTGACTATTATCATCATTTACTTATATAGCGCCAACATATTACGCAGCGCTGTACAATAAATTGGTAGATATATTTTATTGGGCCTTATTACGTATTATCCTAGAAACAGGAATATGTCACAGAGTTATTAATGGAAACATGACTGCAGTTAAGAAGAGAATGAAAAATTTTTTACAAAAGGGGGATGTGGCCACGCTGGGCATGTGAGAGGACCTGTATCACGGTGCTACTGAATCTTGATCCTACAGATATTCTTCTTGCGAGGTAATTACTGCCCCAGACTTCTCTCCTCTACTTAGTTATGATCCTGGTGCTTCCACCTGAGGGTTTTGGCTTCTTCTGTCTCTGTATTTATTGCCACATACCGTGTTTCACTGAAAGTAAGACCTACCCTGAAAGTAAGATCTAGCGCATATTTCCCTTGTGCTTCTAATATAAGCCCTCCCTCAAAATAGGACCTACTCTGTCCTAGAGACAGTTGTCATTGGAGACAATGTTCGTTCCGTATTGTTTTTTTATTTTTTACGGTGCGGAACGGGTGATGACAGCAGAGTACTCTGCTCAAAATTCCCGCCATACCCAGTCCATGGCGCCGGTGATGTTAGCTAGGAGACTGGTCCCCTACATGAATATGGAGGTCTATGGCGCGCCCTCCCGCCAAAGGGGCGGTTCCAGAACCCTAGGAATGCTGCGGCAATATAGAGACAGCTTTCTGGGTGTATGTCGGGTTTTCCCAATCCCTGGTCCATAAGCGGTTGGGACAAACTCAAACAGCGGATAAACTGGGTTCGTCTCAACCGCAAGGGAAGTTAAATTCATGAAGGCGTCCTGCCACTTCTTCTAACTCCCCTCGAACACAGGGGCTTGCAGGTGCCAAATGTCAGTGGCACAGAAAGCGCCCACAAGTCGGTGTGTTCAGACACACGGTGGGCAGCACTAGGTGAATGGCAACCCCAGTAAAATAAGCTTAGACGGCAGTGACATCTTGTATATTACTTATACTATTACTAGGGCCTAAACAAGGTGGCATCCTGGCAGGGAGCACTACACTAAGGGTAAGGCTCCTCTCGGGCAGTTTGGGAGCAGATGCGCTGCAGATTTTTAGCTGCGGCCGAACAGCTCTTATTAACCCCAATGAGCAGGTCTCCACATACACGTTACTGTTTTTTTTCCCCGGGTCTGCACTGCACGACGGCAGATAAAGGAGTGCCCAAACTGGCCTCATCCATTGAAATCAATGGACACGGATCAGCCGCGGGTTTTAGCCCATTGACAGTCAATAGACCAACACAAAAACGCAGTGGAACCACGAGCGAACCACGGGGAAACCGGCCCTACGTAGTGGAGCCTTACCCTTAAGCCTTAGATACTCCCAGAACAAACTGAAGGAAGTGGCCATTCCGAGAGAATCACTCCACCTCTCTGACTGCTCTCCCAGTCTGGCCAATGAGGCACCAGACGAGTCGGCAGCCATTACTGCTTCTGTTAGTGATTTTGTCGTGCTGAATCTACCTCATCTGCCAGAGTGTCAACCCACATTGGGACTACCAAAAAACTATAATAAAAAAGAACTGGAACATTGATATAGAAACCCTAAAAGAGATATGTTTTCGCTAGAGCGATCTCCTGCATTTTTAATCGTGGCACGGTGAGATCGGGCCCAGTCACGTTTTTGAACACTGCCCTACCGCGTTTTTGACCGCGCCCATTGACATGAATGGAAGCGTTCAAATCAATCACTCTAGTGGCAACATAGCCTAAAGGACTAGCAGCAGAAGACTATAGGAGAAAAAGTCACAGCGGGTTTAAAACTGAGGATATCAATTAACCTCCCTAGCGGTTGAGACGAACCCTGTTCGTTCGCCATTCAGGGTCGTTTCAACCGCAGGGGAAGCCGGCGGCGGGGAGACCCTATGCCTCCCTGGAAAGCTGCAGCGATTGTTTTAATCGCTGCAGCATTTCCGGGGTTGCGGCACCGCCCCGATCGCGTCACGGTGACGCGGAAGGGGGCGGGGGGCTGGCTGGCGCCATAGACCTCCATGTTAATGGAGGAGCGCCGGCTTTCCCTCTCATGCAGCTGGTGTCAATAATGACACCAGCTGTGTGAAGAGCAGCGGCGCGAGGCAGGAAATGACAGGCAGTGTACACTTCCTCGATTGCCTGTACAACGGCGTGATACGGGCAGTGCGCTAGGGAGGTTAAGGAGGAAAAGAGAAGGAGACAGAGAAGATCTTCCACTAGTACTGACGGAAACAGGAAGAGTCCTTCTTTCTTTATATTATAGACAATAGTATCAAAATCTGCGAATAAAATCTTTAATACAAATTTAAAAAAAATAGCATCAACTGAAGATGTATGGCAAACGAATAGATATGATAAGAGAGGCAAGATGGGGTAATAGACGTTCACTGTGTCTTCATTTTACCTCAATCCCGAATAAACTGCCGGAAAAGGGACGATCAACCAGCTTGGGTTTGTATGTGAGAACGGTTGTTCCTTTCAGGATGATGGCATTCGTATCCACACAAGATGCATCTTCAACAACTACAAACTCCGTCCCTAGAAATAGAGTCAGAGCAATCCCCATCACAAACTGTAATATCTTATATTAAACATATTAAGAAGGCAAACGACTAAAATCCATGCATTGTCAACAGTGTATTTTATAAAGAGCTAAAAGTAAAGAACTATTAAACATCAGAAAGAATATTCTGTGTGTATGCACACGTCATTAATGATTACCTGGTGCAAAACAAAAAGGGCACTGGGTTACCGTAAACTCCGCTGAGCTGTAGGCCCCTGACAGGAGAAGGGCTTAAGCATGCTCCAGTAGGGTGTGCAAAGTTAAAGCACACTGTATATGGATATTGACCAGCAGTAGAGCTACTTCTCAGAGCCTAGACTAACTTTTAGAGAATTACTTTACACTGGCAGTTTACCCTGGAACATGCCATTTATATATTCGCTCATGAGGAGCGTATTTACAGTCAATTTACGGTCATCGCCGGCGCCAGCGCAATCAAAACAGCTATAGGGGCAGATTATGGGTCAGATAGATGGCCGTGAGAGCGCACGGCGCTCGAAACGGCCATCGATTTGACCCATATCTCCACGTCTGTACCCTGCTTAAATCCCCCCATATACGTCTAGATTTTCTGTTCAATCAACTTAAAAAGAGACATTTTTGGGGGTCAGTAATGTTTGCCAACTGTAGTAACAGATATTTGATCAACTGTTTTGGGATTGACTGAAAGTGTAATGAATTTCAATACAACCAATAAAATTTACCAGCATGTCCAATCATTTTCCAATCAATGTTTTTCCCAATTTTAATTGTTTTAGGTCGATCTAACCATGTGGGCTGCCATAGATTTTCAATCAATCAACAAAAAAATTGATTGAATGAAAAATCTAGACGTGTATGGGGGCCTTTACTAATAAAGACTTACTTCACACTGGCAGCTCACCCTGGAACATTCCGTTTACATATTCACTCATGAGGAATAGGGAGTCATAGCAGATAATACATTCACTGCACCTGCAATGTCATACAAAGGTGATTCACGATCACCTGCTATTTTGATCGCTCCCATGCATTTTAATGTGTTCTTCCCCATGGCCGCGGCCCGTGATTTAAAACGCGGCTCACTGCGTTTTTGAATGCGGGCCATTGGCTCCCATAGACATGAATGGACGCAACGATTTTTGAACGCTTCCCCATTTATGTTCTATGGGCGTGATATGGGGGGGGGGGGACAACGGACGTAGTCATATTCGCGGCCAAAAATGCGCCAGATTACTTAAACGAAAGATCGCTGGCAATCACCACCCCACGATTACAATCGCGGGAGATCGCAAAGTGGGGACAAAGTGAGCTCATTAACCATGTACATTACCTGTTTGATGGTGGGCTACCCATGTAAAGTAAAGCTAGCCATACAAGGGTATATTCAACGTTCAATTCAGGAATGATCGCTGTAAGCTTTCCAGATTATCGTTCATGAATGAACAATCACGCTCCATTAAAAAATCAATCGAACAGGGATCTGATGTGCCTGTAAATCCCTATTTAATCGCCATAACTTTGAATGGGGACCTGTGCCAAATGCCAAAGGTGGTGCACATCTATTTGAATAGTTGCGTCACCATGTTGCGATCGATCGTACGGGAACCAACTTGTGTATGGCCAGATGACGTCTCTCTAAGTCAGTCTCTGAGAAGTGGTTCTACTCCTAGTAAAATCATACACAATATGTTCCAGCCCTACACACCCTGCAGTCTCTTCAGAGAGTGTGAGAACATGCTGTATACTCACTTTATATGTGAATGAGTCTTTCTATGTTTTACATTTCTTTCCTCCCCATGGGTGTGTCTCATTGTGCGCAAACTATGGTAAATGATGCTGTAACCCTGATCAGAGCGATCAGGACTGAAAAGCTATGCAATGTGAGAGCACACAATACAAAGAGACCTCTCACCAGTGACGTTGATCTTGAGTTCCAGTTGTTTTTCGGGAGCCACTTGTACAGAGGACCTCTTGGTTACCACACCGGATTTCACAGTTTTGGGGACCACCGGCGCAGAAGTGCTGGACATGTCTTCCTGGGAAAGGTGGTCATGCCACAGTTTGTCACTTGGGGTCTGTAGGAACTTGTGCACGAGCATTAACCAGTCAAAAATAAGAAAGACTCTCAGGTTGTTCAGGACGACTGTGAAGCAGGAGGCGTCCTTTGTAGATCTAGAAAACATTAGGAATATATTTCATACATTATAATTATATTCTTATATCTAGTGATATAATAGTGATTTAGTGCAATAAACCACCTCATTTGTATGATATGAGGAAATAATGCAATAATATAATAATAATCCCACAGACTGGGATCTGAAGTGATGGATTTACTTTAAGTTAACGAGCCATGGATGAATTAAGAAGCTCTTAAAGTTTAATTTCACAGAGATATAAGAGACAATCATATAAATCGTCTTCCATGGAAAATTGTTTTTAACCTTCCTAGTTAACAGTGTGGTACAGGCAATGGCAGCAGTGTACAGGGTACACTGCCTGCCATTTCCTCCCTCCCCCCTCCACACAGCCAGTGTCATTCATGACACTGGCAGTGAGGTCTGGAGAGCAGAAGCCCCTCCGTTAACATGGAGGTCTATGGCACTGCTCACCCTCGCCCCCTTCCGCGTCACCGGAACAACGCGATCACTGAAGCCGCAGAGCCCCGGAAATGCTGCGGCTGGAAGCAGCATCGCCGTAGCTTTCCGGGGATATGCGGCTTTCATGGGAGCCCAGCTCATCCAGAGTTTGTTTTTCACACAAACTCTGGACGAGATGGGCTCGTGATGAACACTAAGGAGGTTAATATACCGTATATACTCGAGTATAAGCCGACCTGAGTATAAGCCCAGGTACCTAATTTTATCTACAAAAACTGGAAAAACGTATGCCTCGGGTATAAGCAAAGGGTGGGAAATGCAAAGTCAGATAGTGGAGTTTTCTAAATGAGAAAATATAGAGAAAGCACCATTGCCCCTAGATATTAACCAAACAGGATTAATCATCAATACATTTAAGAGAACACAGAATTAATATTATTACAGGATGGGTTTTGCAAGGCAATTCTTATTTTTTAATCATAGGCTATGGAGTGTTGTATCTGTACTAGTAACTGGCCACTAGGTGGCAGTGCGGAGTTTGTTGATATCGATCAGCTGTTAGTCGGGAAGTCGAAGCTCACAGGAACTCAGAGAGATCACAGAAGAAGGGAAGCTGCCTGTCTGAATCATTCACCATGGAAATTCAGATGAGGTGAGGTGAGTGGACCCCCTTCAGCTGACTCGGAGCCGAGGGGAGCACTTTCTGCCCATTTTTTTGGGCTGAAAAACTCGCTTATACTTATACTCGAGTATATACGGTAAATGGTGCAAGTTTTAAAATATAATTATATAAAATCAGCTTTATGTACCAACGGATACAAATACCTAGAGCTCCTGCCAGATACATACTGAAATATTTTGCCTGGTGACCATCAGTTTAAGGCTACGGCTACACTGCGCTAAAAACCCTGCATTGAACGCAAAGATTTTAGTACAGTGCACAAGCCTGGCCATGAAGGAAATGGGCTACGCCATGGCAGTCTCCACAGCCCATAATAGACCCCGATCTGTCGGTTCAAGCCTCCAATGCTTTTATGTAGACCGAGGCCTGGGACAATAGACAAATCAGACTGATGTATAACTAATGTACCCAGGCATGTTAGCCCATATTTTTAGAGGAACCACATTATGGCCTCTGTTATGCAGCGTGGCCAATAACGGGGCCTTAAACGGAGCTAACAGGGGTGGTTGTGCTTATTTGATGCGCTGATGTCAGCGCATAGTGTACCCCAAGCCTAACAAATTGTGATATCTATGTCTATTTGTATTCAGCAGTTTGCCTGATATTAAGCTTTAAATGATAATTAGTGCATAAAGGTGGGTTTACACGTCAAGATTTTTGTTTCGTCTCCGAATTCGATTTTTGTTTAGATTTTTTTATCAATTTCGTTCGTTCCATTTATCGAACGTAATTGGATTTTTGTTAGATTTTTGTACAACCGACCGCAAATATCGATGAAAATAATCGTCTGAAACACGAATGAAAAATCTATCAATCGATTTTTGGTTTAAGGAAGTGATGTATTCTGTGGGCGTTGCTAGGCTCCAAATTCTATGAGGGCTTTCTCAGTGCTACAGGTACAGGGGATTACAGCAGCAGTATTAGGTGGATGGAGGTGCCATCTCTGGGTATCTGCTGTACAGGAGATTACAGCAGCAGTGTTAGGTGATGGAGGTCCATCTCTGGGTATCTGCTGTATAAGGTTGCAGCGCCAAGTGTTTTCAATACACAGTGAATCATTTTAAGTATGATTTAAAGTGTGCTGCAGTGATTATACAGCGTGTGGTGTAACGCCACATTGTACACACTGTACACTGTTTCTGCAGTGAGTATACAGGTGTGTGTACAGTGTGCTGCAGTGAGTGTACACACACACACCTAATATATATATTGAAATATCTATTTTTCTATTGACACCACGTTGTTACGTTCGTCCACATGCAATTGTTTCGTTCGGAAAGTTCTACTCGAAAGAAAATCTAAACCATCATGGACGAATCAAAATGAAATTGTAAAAATCCCAACATTATTGCGCAGGATACGTCATGCTACTGGTTTAATATCGAGTCAAAAATATCGAGTGAAATAAGGAGCGTCCGTTTTTTACACGAAAATAAACGACAGATGAAAGTTTACAACATGTCCGATCACCTTGGACATATTTTTCAGATATCGGAAAAAAAAATCCATCGGGCCAAATGGACGTTTCAGATTTTTGTACAATAACCCAAAAAATCGTTCATCGTCCATCTGTCGGCCGAAAAAATCTTGACGTGTAACCCCCTTAGTTTCATTAAAAAGAATGAGACTCTTAGAGCTCATTTACATAGAACACTGTATTACGTCATGAGGCATTTGTGCTGAGCGGTTTTCGGAATCTTGCCCGATAGACCTGTCATAGGAGCATTATGTAATGTCAAGCAACTGACAGTAGCGCCCCCCCCCCCCCCTGGAATACCTTTGCATCCCCCAGTTGGGAACTACTATGCCTTAGGCATGTTTTTTCCACTTAGTGTTTGTCCACAGTGCCCACGGGAGATTGATAGCACCCAGCGGTAAGCCACGTTTCAGATCATGGGCCACACCGCACCTGTGCCCAATCGCAGTTGTGGGGTGGCCCCATTAAATGCATGGGCAGGATCTCCACCCCGCTTATAAAAATCGCGGGGATTGCCCAGCAAGAAACAAGGCCCTTACACTTGAGGTCATTGCCTAAAGCCTGGCCATACACCTTCGGATTCTCTGTCAGATTTCCGTCAGATCGATCATGATCTACCACAACCATGTAATAGGAGGACCTTTCTACACCTTCCAATCACTATGTATTGTATCAGGGAGTCACTATACTACATGTTTGTTGGTAGATCTGATCTGATCTGAAGGGACTCTACAGAGAATCCTGCAGGTGTATGGCCAGCTTAAGAGTGGTTACACAAACTCAAGCATTGGGATTCATTACTAATGAAATACAGGTTTTTAACATTGCAATCCCACTGTTCACTGAGCTTACTAAATAGGATGAAGCTGTGTGATCACCAATCATGTGCTGGCAAAAAATTCTGGATTATTATTGACTTGTCATATGTTTGGGTATTCAGGACCAACATTTCTAGGTTTACCAGCATGAACTTTGCCAAGTACACAACATTCTCACCTTCACCAAACTATCCAGAATGACTTCAAAATTCAGATTTCCAGAATCAAAGAAGCTCAATGTAAAGAGGGTTGCACACATAAACATTGTATCTCCTATCATCTAGTGATGTCACCTTCTCTCACCTGTGATGTAATTCTATCTGCAGGGAGCCCGGATTGCTGTTGGTCTTGGAAGGTTGCAGAATGCAGTTGAACACGTTGGGTTTAGGAGCAGGAGGCTTGTGGCCAGCATAACGGGTGTCAAAAGCCA
This sequence comes from Ptychadena robeensis, assembly GCA_036250615.1. Taxonomy (NCBI): domain Eukaryota; kingdom Metazoa; phylum Chordata; class Amphibia; order Anura; family Ptychadenidae; genus Ptychadena; species Ptychadena robeensis. The sequence goes on from CM070038.1 coordinate 94,058,748, forward strand.
TCATAGAATGGGAAACCAGGTTCACAGACTTTGTCTGGTTTGAAAAGCTCTCAAACAGCAGTTTGGATTTCTTAAAGTCAAACCTAAATGATAACAAAAACAATACACAGAGTCAGTTCTGCATAATGACAAATTGCTGCTCCCATTAACTTCTAAACTCTTAAAGCGGTTTTAAACACAAATGCAAAAAAACACACATACATTAAATAGACACAATACTCACCTGTCAGCAGTTCAGATGCTGGAAAACTGCTACACAAAACAACTACACACAAAAAAAACCATACTCACCTTCAGTTCTGATGGCAGCATCTTAGAGCCTGGAGAAGTGAAGCTGCTTCCGCCATGGAGGTGTGAATCGGCTGCTTGATGAGATTTGTCTCTGGGCGGGAGACTCACTCTCATTACTGGTAATAACCGGGTAGACGAGTTCCTACATGGGACAGATGTCCCAAACCCCATTGTGGCTGCCTCGGCGTGACGTAAGGCAGTGGGAGGGGTGCACTCGGAAAAAGCACCCCTCCTGCTGTCAGAAAAATATATATATTTTTTTTTACAATTGTGGACCTTAGCAGTATCGGCTGAGCTGCAGCCAATACTACTGAGTGACCTACCAGGTGGTAGGTCGGCTTTAAGCTGGGCATACATTGTTCTTAAGTATTAAGTTGATAGTTTGAAAATCAATTCCTTTTTTGGATCAAAAAATTTAATGAAACATAAAATCGATCGAGCAGTAATCTGCACTTCAAGTTTCAGTCGAGTGTCGAAGCATCTGATGAGTTTACTAGAGAATTGCATCAATTTTAATCTGATGGTACTATGGAGCATGCTCACAAGGCTAAGGAAAGAAATTGATCTATTGGGAATATATCACATTATGGGGTGGTAAACATGATCCCAATGTTATATCATTGAACTTAACAGGATTGTACTTTAAGTACATTGTATTGGAAAATGGAATCGTGTAGGCCCAGCCATAGTGACAATTATGCAACGATACAAACAATGATACTGTACTTTTTAATGCCAAAAGACACCCCCCAAAAAAAATCAGGGGGGAAAATGCCTGCTTATTGAGGTGCAAAGGCGCAACCACCCATGGCCATCTCCACCAGAGGAGGAGATGCCAGATGAAAGATCTGCCAGTCTGTATCTGAAATAAACAAAGTGGCAGAGCTAGATGCAAGAGCTGCCAGCCGGCGGTGCATGTGTGAGAGCTGAACTCTCTGGCAGCTCTCACATACACACAGAGAGCCGAGCACTGTGTAGCCAGCCAGTCCAGCTGATTACACAGTGAATGCCCAAGGGCGGCCCTTTCCTATGGCTTTGTGGTACTGTCTGTGAGATGGGCAGCTCCCAACTCACACACACAGTGGCAGATGCAGATGGGAGAGACGGCCGCAGGCACAGAGCTCCAGCCAGCAGAGTAGGAGAAAGCCGAAATATTTTTTAGTCATCCGATGCTCCGAGGTATAACATGCATCCTATACAATACATATATACATATACAATATAATATACCTTTAAGAACAATGCTTACCGAGCCAATGAATGGCTTTCTCCCTCCTTCTCTTTATCTTCAAGAAGCTCCAGACTAACATTCACCATATCAATAAGAAAAGACACTCCGGTGTACACCTCCCCGCTTAGAACGGTCTGCAGATAAAGATGGTTATTATAGGGATTAGCAGATATTGCTTGGCTATAAAAAAATTATCACATGTATAATGATCTGTGGAGAAATATGAAGGCCACCATTGCAGAAATATATTGTCTGGTTGTCCCTGGCTTGCACTTGACCACTATTATACTGGAAATCGGCACCAGTGGACACCAGATCGGAATATTTGCTCCAGGTCAGACTGGAAAATACCAAAAATCAGAAACGGCAGCCTCCATGTTCTCTCACTGCTGACACTATTATCTGCGATCTGCGTATTGCTTTTGTAGAGACAGATGCAAAGGTTGTGATTCTTACATGAATACGTGGATCCTGCAAGTCATATGGGCGCATAAAATCTTCTATAGGTTCCCCCAGATTATTCTCCAGCAACCCTTTTATCAGCTTGTATTTACTGAGATCCAGAGAGCAGTGAACAGAGGACAGACTTCCATGAATGGACATATCGGGAACAGAATGACTTATTTCTCTGTAGAAAAAAATGAATAAAATGAATTATTTCTAGGACACTGGACTATATCAGACAAAACAGCAAAAAAGGTTTCAATCCAGGGGGGGCGTGGTCACCGCCGACGGAACTGGAAGCTCACTGACAGAGCTCCGTTACCCAG
>CM070038.1:94070041-94087327 GCA_036250615.1 Ptychadena robeensis
TTCGATACCAAAACATCATCATCGATTAAAACATCGATGGAAATGTTGGAAAAATGTAGTAGATTGTACAACGTTCAAACTAAAATCGTAGCATTGTGCGTGTTAGTCGGGGCGATTGTATTTGAAGACACATTTATATATGACTCTTTACTGTGTTTTCTTGATTTTGGTCGTATTACGATAGAACCTTCCATGTTGTACTTTGGATTCGATCGTCCGATGAAAAGATCAAGATCTAAAATCGGATCGAAGATCGATCGTGCTAAAGTCGAACAGTGTATACCTAGCTTTAGACTTTACCAAGCAGGATGAAGTCAGAATGATGGTGGGCTTTTGATTTTTGGGAAAACTGTTCTTTCATGATTATTTTTATTTAGCAGCACTAGACTTCTCTCAGATTTTCCTTTATTCCCTTACCATCATAATTTATATATATATATATATAAATACATACACATAAGTATATGTTAAATATCTTTATACCTTTCTTTTCCCTTTTCAATCATATTGCCATTATATAGCAACAAATATCAAGAAAGAAGCAATTGTATTGTGGAGATGTACCTTGTCTTTTAAGCAGAACGTTCCCTGGGATCCAGAAAACAAAAATCTGTTCTTGACTTTCAGTTTTCCAAGGTTGGCAACAATCAAGTTGTTTGATCGAGAACTTTCAGGAATAAGGAGAACTGGTGCTCCAGCTTCAATGTCTAGAAGGATCCGAGAGGCCCGTTGAGCCTGGTTTCTGACCTTAACAAAGAAGATCAAAAGAGAAAGAAGCGTAAGAAGATGTCTTCACTTGGCAGAGATCCTTATCAATATGCATTGCTTTGCCTATGTCCACTTACCGTTTGTCCCTGAATCGCTGCCCTTTGCCGACCAAGGACGTCTTGTAATTGAGTAAAGTGCTGGATAAAGGCCACTACTTCAGATTGGAAGCGCTGCGTGTGGACATACTGCACCGAGGCCATGCGTAGGTTTACACACATGTCATAATCTCTCTTTAAAAAGGGATCTGGAGGGCCATACCTAGAGGATACAGACATTAAAAAAGATCAAAAACACACACTTCAGTGTAAACGTAGATTTGCTTTTTATAACCATTTTTTTGGGCCTAGAACACTTTTTTCACATGGGGGGGGGGATAAGTGCGTCTTATATTTTGAATGCACGACCCCCCTCTCCTTCACATTCCCTGCAGCGGCTAAGCACTGAGCTTAGCCGCAGCAGGTATGTGGTCACAGCTCTGTATGACAGCGGACCATATCGCCTGCTCACATACAGAGACATGCAGGCAGACGATACATCTGTCCATCCATCCACAAACGGATCCATCCGTCTGCAGTTGTGACAGCTCTGTATGTGAGCAGACTGCAGAATTTTTGCACCACTTATATCTGTATACAAGTCTAACAAATCAGTTAAACTTACTTGAAAATGTGGAATATCAGAGCCTCGTCCCCGCTGGTTGTGAATCGCTCAGTGTACAACTCCCCATGGGTAGTGAGGTCACTGAGTGATAAGCTGCCAATACTTCCTTGTAAGACCAGGTCACTCTCTGTTGTAAGGGAAAAGTAAAGATGATCGGTCAAAGTATCAAAACGCAATCAAATCTATGGCAACTTATAACATTAGGTATACTAAACAAGTAAAGAGAAACAAAAAAAAGGTAAACACTAAAAATTTACATAAAGCAGTGTTTACCTTAGTTGTCCAATTGGGTGCATTTCCATTTGCCTTCTAATGGCCCTTTAACACTAGCCGCGCTGCAACTGTGATGCCGTATAGCAATGAACACAGCGTGGCTAGAGCCAACACTATGCAAACCTGTAGACCTTTCACACTGCCCAGCCATTTGCATTTACAAAAATACGCAATTCAACGCCTTGCCGCAAGGAGTTTTGCAGACACAGTGCGTCATCCATACACTGGTATGGGAGCCATGAGTGCCGAACAGTGCAAAACGCAAGGTTTCTGCCAGTAAGGGACAGGGTTCGGGGACACATTACCAATAGAGAGTCTACTACTGCAGCTGCAGCGCAGATAGTGTGAAAGGGCCCCTCACACACAAGTGATCTCAGTGAACTTTTACTTAGTTAAGTGAACAATCTATACTTCTGTGATAAAATCCATCACTTTTTAAGATGTATTTGTGGGTTAACTTTTTCTGCAGAAGGGATATATAACAGTATATACAGATATAAGGATATATAGTATATTAGGGGACAACTGTTCCCTACATATGCAGGTGCTGCTTCCGGTAAATATGTAAAGCTGGCCATAGACGTTCCCTACATATGCAGGTGCTGCTTCCTGCTTCATATGTAAAGCTGGCCATAGACGTAACGATTTTCCTGCGGTCGATAGTTTAAGCACTCGTGGCCTGAGATCGTGGAATTGATTCCAAGTAGGAGATCGATCGTACAGTGCACCATATTGCGTTATCGATAAATCACAATCCCTCGCCGTGATCATTAGAACAGTGAAAGATCGACCGTTCTCCAGCTTTTAGATGAAGTTATGTGGGTTAGACACCAACAGGTTGATCGATAGGAACGATCAAATGTCTCCATTAATACTCCTCCGAGCGATCAGCGAAATTTTACGGTCAGGTCCGATACTTAAGCGATCAATTTCTTACGCAATTCCAGAACTTTTTGATCTATCGCACACTTTGTGCATGCATGGATTTCTGCATGATCAATCGCGCCATACGATTGCCATGATCGATCGCATGACAAAATCAAGATGTCTATGACCAGCTTAAGCCATGTAGATTGGTTGTGCATTGTCATTCACACTCTTAGGCTATGTCTCCACTGTGTGATCCGTCGCGACCCTCTGCGTTAAGAGCAGTGCTTGGCGGGGGTCCCGACGGAGCTCATACACATTTCTTGCCTGGCGCTAAACGCAGGGGGTCCCAACGGATCACACAACGAAGTGGAGACATACTCTAACTGTAACCCTGTCAGTCTAAATCGTACAGTATTTAGGTCATCAAATAATATGTTTAATTTAATTTGCTGAGCAAAACCTATTTAAGTTATTATAATATAAAAAGACCCCTATGAGCCACAAATATAATTTTCACTTAAAGTGAAAATAGACCTGAGCTGAAATTGGTAAAGTAACAGTGTACAGTCTATCGTCATCTGCTTGCGTTATGTAGACCAGATCAGTCTGACCTTCTACTATTGTCATTGAAACCAAAGTATTGCATATATTTAGGTTACTAGCTAAATCTAAATATCTGAATCTATATATACATCCTATCCCATAGATATATATCTATGGGATTTCTCACCAATATTCTCCAAATGGGTGGTAAGTTTCGACACGCTTGCTTTTGCCAATTCCCCGGCAGACTTCTTTAATACCAGAGATAGAGAATGAACCTTTCAAAACACAAAAGTGATATATATTACAAATCTACCGACTCAAGAGTCCAGGTTAGTTTAGTAAATTTGATATCTGCAAAATGTATTTACTCCCCCCCCCATACTATATATAGGGGGGAGACATTCATTCTCTTTCCATCTACCTACGCCTCCTGTCCTAGGTGAATGGATGTAGGACTTTCCCCAATGCTTTTTATTCATTTTGTTTGTAATTAAAAATATTTTTTTCTTTTAAATATTTATGGTTTTTGTTTTGATGCACCTTAAAACCCTTCAAAAGTTTTGCTGCAATTTAGTAAAAAATGTATCTTAAGTACAGCGCTGCATAATATGTTGGCGCCATATAAATATAAGTTAATAATAATAATAACATTGGAATGTTACGTTTATTTTATTATGTCTCATTAAGGGCAAAGGAACGATTGGCACAGCCATCTGGCGAATGCGACAAGAGGCTTTTGCTGGTTGCTTTTTGGGCACTTACTTCATAGGGTTACAATGGGGCTGCTGTGCCTGCAGAGTGTATGTTTCCACTAGCGTGATTGGCCACAATTTTAATTGCGCCCATACATTTCAATGTAATAAATTCCATAACAGTGGTCAGGTGCCATCGCGGTGCGGCCCACGATCTAAAATGAGGCTTTCTGCGCTTCTGATCGCGAGCCGTGGGTGATCACTACCATTCGCGATCCATCACGCCCATTGACATGAATGGACGCAATCAAAAAACGTGTCTCAATGAATTGGGAAGTGATTTTTGAACATGTCCCTATTCATTCATTATAAGTCGTGCCTTTAAAACCCATGTTGTGCTATTTTCCTTATATCTCTTTATCCTGGAGGGTGTGGCACAGATGTATGTTCTGAATAATGGGAGAGGGCCCAACAATTTGGCTTTAGGCTATTTTTCCATGTCCCCATTCATTCTCTATAGGCGCGATCGGGCACGACTGGAAATCGCAGCGGAAAACCGTGGCTAAAAACGCTCCTGGTAGCACCTGGAAAATAGTGAGCGATCTTTGCTCACGATTAGGATTGTGGCCAATTGCTCTAGTGGAAACATAGCCTAAGGGTGCCTATACATGGGTCGATACCCATTCAATCGATGAACCCACGAGCACAGAGTGGTGACGTCATGATGAAGTGATGCACCACCTTGCGTGATTGATCCTGGTCCCCCACCCAAAGTAATGGCAATCCAACAGGGATTTACCAACATGTTGGTTCCCTGATCAATCGAGCTTTTTTTCGAGAAAGGGTGGCCGCGTTCTATTCCCAAACTATCAACCACTGCCACGAAGATCGATCGTTCAGGAATCGATTGGAAAAATCGACCCGTGTATGGCCACCCTTAGGCTTCCTGTATAGGACAAAGCAGGCCCAGATAGCTGGAGACGTACAGTTTGATCAGCTGCTCATACAGATCCAAGGAGAAGTTACAATTCCTACTACTAAATCACTAGGAGTAAACAGATGAAATCAATGGCTTCCTATGATGAATAAAAGAGAAAGCTCTGGAGAATACACAGCGATTTCACTTTCGTCATTACCTTGAGATCCATTTTAGTGTTTGTATGTTCCTGTACAGGATGCTGAACGCTTGAGCTCATTTCTGATCTTACGGATTGCCTGGTGTCCAACGTATCTGACTTCATGGCATGGTTGTCAGCTGTTGACCCAATTCCGAAAAAATCTAAAATGACCACCCAGGTCTGCAATGTTATTAATACATCAAGGCAGTTGAAGTCCACATTGACACTCCGATTGATACGTTTGTACATTGAGGCGAATTCGGGATGATTTTTATCCACCAAAAACACATTTATGTGAACCAAAGAATCATCGAAATCGTCCTTCAGACATGATGGCTTAGACCTTTCTGATGTTGGGGAAGGCGGTGGAGTTAGTGGGTACTCAGAATCAAGATCTTCGTTGTGTTTCTTGCGAGACGCAGTAGTTGGTCTTTGGTATAACTGGAAGACATTGGGCGCTTCTTCCATATGAGAAGGAAGCGATCGTGGCATGTCTGGGTATTCAGCATGAGACACCAATGGGCACGACTGTGACAGATATTCCCTATGAGCCAAACTGGATACTTTTGGAGCTCCCCGTGATACCATCAAGTTCTTGTACTTAGACTCAGGATTCTTTTCCAGTAAGTCTTCCATGAGAAGAGAACGTAAGGCTATCTGTATGGCCAGTGTTTGTGGGTGATCCTTATTAAACTCAATATCGAAGTCTAGAAATCTGAGACTCACTAGGCCTTGAGAACCAAGTGTGAGGTCTCCACTCAGCTGGATCTGCAGTTCCGAGATGCGGAAATTCGCTTGAATTTGTGTAAAAGGTTTTGCCTCCTGGGTGGACACGGATTTGTTGGATATGGATCTGAGGTGAGGAGCTTTAAACAAATTAGTTTCTTTCTGCTCAATAAAAATGTCATCGGTTTTAGGAGCAGACTGATCTGGGGTTGCTGGAGCCGAGGAACTGGAGGAAGACTGAGGCAACTTATTCACATCTCCACTGTATACCAGGTTGTCAAGAGTCTGTAAAACTTGTTCATACACATGCTTTGCCAGAACCACCTGCATAGAAGGAAAATGCATTTCAAAATAAGTTTGGCATGAACTGATGCTTTAACTCATGATTCATGTAACACTCAAGAAAAAAACTAAAGCATGGAACACATGTGTAGATATGGGCCATCTATCTCTGTCCATTGCTTTGCATGGGGAGCATGCATCTTATAGTGTGAAAAATACGGTATACAGGATACCTAACAAACTGTCATCTATTAATTTTTGCATAAATGCATAAAATACAGCAAACATGAAGACTAGGCAAAGACTGGGAAAAGCTCTGTGGGCCCGCAGCTATGCAGAAATGCTGCAGGCTCATAGAGAGCCGGCGATTGCGCCCGATCCCGGCATGCACCCGTACAGGCTTCAGGTGTAACGCTCAGGAGGTTAAAGATGTCAGTATCCTGACCACACATCAGCACAGCAGGCTTACCTGAACATTATTGACCAAATTTCCCTGAATCTTCAAAATGCTTTCCACTTCTAAAGGATCTTCATTGAATGGAAAGGTAACCTGGCAGTCTTTTTCTATATTAAACTTCTCCATTTTGAATTGTATGGTAGTGTTGTGTAGTATGTGGAAAGCTGGAGGATAAAACAAAATATATTAGAATTGTGTCCCGATAACAAAACCTGAGGAAGAGTTAGGCAGTGGTTCCCAACTTGGGGAGCGCTAGAGATAGCAGGGAGTGCACACCCACCGCCATCAGTGGTATCGTCCCCACAAGTTAACAATCAATAAGCTGAAACATCGGGTCACAACCCTTTGTGTGCCAGCACTGTCAATTGGCCCGACTAGCTGCGAGGTCACTGAGACTGTCAGTGAGCTGGCATCCTAGCACGAAGGGAGAGGGAGGAGCTGCTAGCCCCCTAGCACCCCCCCCCCCCCTCACAGCTTCTGAGGGAAAGTGACAGATTCTGTGTCTTCAGCCCCATCAAATCCTCGACGGAGCTAGGGAGACATACCTGTACTTTGAACGGGGACACTTGTCCCCGTCTAAAGTATTAAACTGATTTAAGAATTACAGGCATGTCCCTTATGGCTTAGATCCATTTGGCAGCCGATTTCAGCCCTTTAAGCTTTAGATCAGCACCTGATTTTTCGGCCGAAGTTATTTGCAAAACCCCTGAACATGGTATCGTCACTCAATTTGCTGGAGATGTAGAGAAAGATTGTGGAATCATTTGGGGGAAAAACGTATTGCTCTAACATACAGTTTTTGGATAAATTAGGTTGAAAGTCGAACTTGAAATTTTGACTTGAGAAAATTCGACTTGACTTTGAACTTAATTTAAAAACTATTTGTGTTAGAGCAATACTTTCTTTTTTTTGTAGTTTACCCTAAACACTTCTCTACATCTCCAGCAAGTGTGGTGATTATACTATGCTCTTGGGCTTTGAAATTAACTCACAAAGTCAACTCTACTACTATGTACTACTAGGTCTCTACTATGTACATGTTAATGCTTTAGATTAAGATTTTGGGGCTTTTTATTTGTGTGCGTTTGATGCATGGGAAGGGGTGGAGACTAGTCAGTCAATGGTTCCTGCACCGGTGAGATAAGGTAGTCTGTGTATTGTGAAGGTAAGAGGTAAGTGCAGGTCTATTTGGAATTAGTGGACCCACTGGACACAGAATAGAGGATCTATGACAGGTTCTCTCTATAAAAGAACAGGATCTATGTTAAGTCAATGATTCAAATTGAAAGTCACCATTGAAAAGAGAAAATGTGACCCTCTATTGGCTGTAACTATGAAAAGTGAATTGTCTGAATGTTACAGGAAAATATGGTTCCCAGCCAGAACCTCAGTGCAAGACCACTCAAATGTGATAGCATATACTGATATTATTCAGTGTCTATTGTTAGCATATCAAAGGCAGTTAGCAGAGATGGGGGGAAGACATATGGGTGGTCACCGGGAGGAGTCCATGCTGAGGTGGGGGCTGGGAGATGTGCTAGGAAAACCTGTGAGATGTCCTCTTTTCCTGGGCCCCCGGGTGTATCAACATGACTTAAAGAGCAAGCTAAGTATATATCTGGTTATATATGTGTGTATGTATATAAGTATATCACCCCAGTAGACCTTATATGTGTACATAGAGATATTTGTAGTCTGCAATCGTATACCCCTTTATAGACCAGTAGGATATATACCATAATTTTTTAGGACCATAGGACGCACTTTTTCACCCCCAAAATCGAGGGGGAAAAAGTGCCTGCATCTTATGGTCCGATTGCGCGATCCCCTCCACCACTCGGCTGCCGGTGGTGCCGTCTTGGCTTCTCGCCAGCTCTCCCAGCAAGGAGATTAGCCGGGGAGCTGTCAGATGAGAGATGTCGGGCTGGTGTTCAGATCTCCCATCTGAACTGTATATCTTATGCCAGCGGAGCCCAGAGCCCTGCTGATATAAACAATGAAGAGAGAGATGAACTGCCACCTATCTCTCTCTCCGTCTGTGGAAACTGCAATCACTCTGCAGCTTTCACAGACACAGCCAGAGAAGAGAGGAGATCTGCAGCCGTTTACCCCCCTCCTCCGATCAGTGATTAGGTGACGTGATGTGCTAGTACTGCTGCTAGTGACATCTTCAGGTTGAATTTGATATTGCACATATTTAATTCATTGCAATAACCCAATGGATGTAAACACTTATATATAACAAAAAAAATCTGGTTTTCTTGCTCTAAAAACTGGGTGCGTCTTAAAGTCCAAAATACGGTATGCTGTTTATGCATTAGTCTCTATACTGTATATACATACACATTATTGCTTTGCACCTGGAGGGCAAGAATAGCGGCCGCTGTGTAGGGTGTTGTCCTCTTTGATATACAAGTATCTGCACAGGTTGTATGTTAATCCGGGAGTATATAAAGGACTGGATGGTCGTATATAATACACAAGGTAACCGGGTTATAAAACAAAGACAAGAGCCTTGGAATGCAACAGAAGGAACAGAACATGGAGATAGCAAAATCCCCAAGTTCTGAGGATTGTAGAACCCCCCCTTATCACTGACACACAACATGCTTTTTACGCAATACCAACATGAAACCCACAATAATGACAATATACAAATTTCATTTTTAAATTAAAAAAACTCACCTTGATTTTTTTGCAAAGACTCAAAGAAATCATGGCGGGTAAAATGCGCCTCCTCCTGACTGCTGACACTTGCCGAGCCCGACATGGACCGCGTGGATTCAGATTCTGAAGGCCGATGTTCCTTATGAGCGAGAACATTGCTGTTTAACGAGTAGAGCTTTATATCTTTGATCTCAACGTGCAGCCTATCACTACTTGACTGCTCCTCATCCAACACAAAGTTCTGAATAAATATTTGACCTAGGTGTCCAATAAGAAGTTCTGTACTACCAGGACTTCGGGGGATGGACACAACTGGAGACTCTATATTAATGTTCAGAATGAGTTTTACTGTATCTATTTTGGGGCTGACTGGGCAGAAACCGTCACACTCATCCAATTCATACGGTAAGGAGTCCCGGTGCTTGCGTGGAGTTTCAAACAGTGACACCATCTCACTGTATTCTGCAGTTTTTGTGGCCAGCACAGAGGAAACTTTTGAGGCTGCCGTTTTCAGCATGTTACGGAAGTTATCTTCAAGCTCGTCCATTGACAGGGTCAGCTCTTTTAGAAACTTGGCCGAGTGGTTATAATGCAAAGAAGCCATTTTAAGATTAAGGGCAAATTCTTCTTTGGACTTTTCAACAAAAGTAAAGCTCAAAGCCTCCATCTGACTATACTGCGAGTCTCGTTTCATAAACATGGTCTCTAAAGCCTCGGTATCGCATTCTTGACCTTCATAAGCAGCTGTGTTGCCTATGCTGATAACATATTGGTTTTTTGAAGAATCCTGAGCAAGGTCTATAAGTTGGAGACAACCAAGAGACCCATTGACATCAAACCTGCTCCCTAAAGATACGTTCACTTTAGTACCCCCGATGCTAGCTGTGGCAATCTTTTTTCCACTACTTCTTCCATCTGGGGAACTAATGGTCCGGAACAGCAGAATATTTAACCTGTGAATGTCAATAGCCACTTGAGTGTTCTGCTCATACGTAGATTGAAAGGATTCTTGCTCTGTGAAGTCGTTTTCAAAGCTGGCCTTTAAAGGCTGAGGGCTAGCCTCTTCGGTCTCTCTGGGAAAAGATTTCTGAAGAAAACCAACAAGTTCTACCAATGTTTCCGGATTAAGAATGATATCCAAATTGTTGACCTGGACCGTCGTTACCTGCAAGGAACTGTCCAAGTTCATTGAAGGACATTCAGAGCTCACAAACTGATATTCAAGCCTGATGAGAGACTCCTGATCTTTAAGGTTCATGCTTTCTAAGGAAGCTATTTTATCTTTGAATGTGAATGGACCAGATGGAGAAAGGTCACCATCAGAGACTGGAGATTGCGCTCTGCTGTCACGAAGACTTCCAGTTGGAGCATCCAAGCAAAGATTCTTGTGGGAAGCCATCAAGAGGTCGAAGTCAGAGCCATACGTTTGCATTGTATCCACCATTAGAAGACCATGGACAGTCAGCGCAACATCTACATCATAAGGTCTTTTCACAAGATTGGCATTACAACCAAAAACCTTTAGAAGGGAGATGTAACGTCCACAGCTTTCAACGCCAAGCTGCATATAGTTGATTTTAAATTCAGCCAGGAGAAGCTTAGACTCTACAAGGACCTCACGGGTGTGCTGCTCTAGGGTGATAATGCTTTGGGTCAAATTCATCACAGAATCCTTTGTCCTTCCATTGTTTTCAGTATCAATAAATATTTTTTCTTTCCTAAGAAGCATGTTGTCGGATGTCTTGGTTTCAGAGTTGGACAGGCTTGTAAAACACTTTTTCAAAGCAAAGATCTTATCTTCATTCACATGAATTTTTAAATCTGGCAATGTGCCGGAAAGCATTGCCCCTGGGTACTGAGGATCAGAGGTGTAAATCAATCTACGTTCTAACTGGAGGTGGACGTTAAACTTTTCTACCACGTGGGTCGGCCCGACTTCATTATCCTGTATGTGCTTCCAGTTGTCTTTCACATGGCCAACCATGATCTGCAAGTCTTTGAAGGACAAGGAGTATTTCTCATACATTTTATTGCTCATCAGGTAAGCCTTGAGCTGCTCTTCACTCAGCTCTGTACCACTGTAGCTTGCCGTTTCAGATGAAGAGTTAGTCTCCACTTCGGGTGGGGGACTGTTTGTTGGTGTTGCCAGAGGAGTTTTGTATTCTTCATCACTTAAATCGTTTGTCTCCTCAGATGAATGGTCGGTAGCTTTTCCTTTACCTTGATCAGCTGAAACAATGAAAAATAAATAACGTTATGTATTGCCCACATTTCAAAACTACTCTCCTTGTTTACTTCTACTATAGAACCAATTACAAAGTGTTGTTAACCTCCCTAGCGGTTGAGATGAGCCCAGCTTGTCCGCTGTTTAGGCTCGCCTCAACCGCATGGGAAGCCGGCATCGGGTAGACCTGATGCCTCCCTGGAAAGCTGCAGCGATTGCTTAATTGCTGCAGCATCGCTGATCGTGTCACGGTGACGCGGAAGGGGGCAGGGGGGGGGGGGGGGGGGGGGGGGGGGGGGGGGGGGCGGCGCCATAGACCTCCATGTTAATGGAGGAGCGTCGGCTTTCCCGCTCACGGGCAATCGAGGCAGTGTCACTCGCTCCCTCCTGCCGCTGCTCTTCACGCAGCCGGTTTAATTTTTGACACCGGCTGCGTAAAGAGCAGCGGTGGGAGGAAGCGAGTGACACTGCCTCGATTGCCCGTATCGCGCCGTTAAGAGGTTAAAATGCTAAATGGTTACTTTATGCATAGCTTTCTTTCTAGTCCCTGGATCCTCAGCTAAAATTTAAAGGGCACCTACCACCAGAAGCTCATATTGCATGAATGGCACTAGAAGTGCCAATAATAGGGAGGAAAGCTTAAAAAAAACAGTCCCTCCTCTCTTCCTGGATGTAATGACGCCCGCCAGGATAAAACCTTAATCCCAGCTCTGCATTGAGATACACATTCAAGATCTTCTCCATTAAAAACCAGTAGGCCATTTGCAATATTACACCCTGAATTAACCCCGAAAGCCTGGATGGAATCTCTCAAAGTATAAGGTAAGTATATTGTTTAAGGATTGTGGAGAACTACACCACCATCGTACCAGCTCAGAGGTAAGTCAAATTCTATTTTAACATATTTATTTTTTTATATATTGAGTACACATCCACTTTAATGTTAAAAAGTTTCTGCAGGAAGCTCTCTTGGGGAGACGTCCTGATAATCTTATATACTACAATTTAACAAACTATGTATTTTTGGAAGCCCTTATAGTGATAGGTAAATCCAGGCACAAGTAGGTGGTTCCTTTGGAACTAGTAAAATCTAATTTGTCTTGAATAACAATTATTGCACATCTGATGGCTATTGTTCATGATGTATTAGACATATATGTGAAAACATAGAATCCATAGATTTGTTAAGTTCCCCATAATGTTACAGACCCAGTTCTGTAGTTACTCGGGGTCTTCCATTGTTCCATGTTTGTGTTAACATTTTTACATGTATTGTATAGTGTTTAATAGCTTGAACACATTGTGAAATCTGTCTGTTTTCTTTGTATGTTTAAGGAAATGTAATAAAAATTATTTAAATATACTCTCCTTGCTAAAGGTAGCCATACACGAGGTGGTTCTGCCTCGATAGATGAGGGATCGACTTCAGCGTGATGACATCAACTGATCGGCCGGCACCCTTTGTGTGCCAGCCATTACTTTGAATGGGGACTGCCGTAATGGGACTGGCCGTAAATTTGCCGGCATGTCAGATCATTGTGCGATCCGACATGAATGAGATTCCTGATCGATCTCACCAAGTGGGCCCATCCGGAGCATGGATGGCTGTCGCTCGGCCGAACAATCAGGTGAAAATCGGGCCGTGTATGGCAACCTTAAGGAATTATTTTACAACTTATCTACAGACTGGCAAAATATCTAGCAGAGTGGCCTCTGTGACTATTGCTGTACATAACTATGCAGTTTATATTATACATTTATATAAGTGCTACCTAGTAGGCAAAGGGAACTATGGCAGCACTCATACCTACACTTTCCGGGCTGCTGACAGTTGGCATTCACCCCCATACTCTCACTATCGGGAAGACGCCCAAAAAGCAACTGGGCAAGCCTCATGTCACATCTTCCTGGCTTTAACACTTTATGGGCATAAGAATGCTGCCTAAAGTCCCCATTCACGCTTAGATACCACATGACTTTTCGGACAATCGACAGCCATGCCTGCCGGTTGGCCAAACAATTGGGTGCCAATCTTAAGCTTAAAGAGCCAAAATCGGCAGCCAAATCGATCTAAGCCATTACGGACTAAAGTATGGGTATGTCTTTTCTTAACTCCGACGGATCTGAGATCCGTTGGCTCTGAGGACACAGCCTGTCTGCTTGCTTCTCTCCCGAAGAAGCTGTGATGGGGGAAGGGGAGGAGGAGAGGTGCTTGCAAGCTCCTTCCTCTCCCTTTTGTGCTAGGCTGGCAGCAGACTGCTCTCTCAGCCGGCGTCCCTACCGTAGTTGCTGTCTGTGAGCCGATGGCCCAAGCAGCTAGAGGGACCTGATGGACAGCGCTGGCACACAAAGGGTGCCTGGGCCCATTGTGACCTGATGTTTCAGCCGATCAGCCAAAACATCGGTCACAATCTAAACGTGTATGGGGGGGCTTAAGGGCCCCCATAAACCTTTAGATTTCTCTGCCAGATTTCCTTTAGATCTCCTTTTGTTTTACCAAAACCATGAAATATGAGGGACTTTCTAAACAATTCGCAAAGGACCCTATACTACATAGTTGTTGGTAGATCTAAAAGATATCTGACAGAGAGATCTAAAGGTCAGCTTAAAGCTAGCCCCACACGGTTCAATTTTGGTTCAATCGATGCTCGATTAGATCGAGGAATTCAATCGTCTAATCGAAAATCGATCTTAATCGCATCAAAATACACCCCACATTGAGTTGGCGATTGTGGTGAGATTTCGATAAAAAAAGAAAACTAAAATCGTCGATTTTGGTATGGAAACGATTGAAGTTCAGATTGAAGTGGTCTATGTTATTATATCGAATCTAATTGATCCAGGAAAACCACCACAAACATCGACGATTATAAAACGATTTTGGCACAATCGACGATGATTTTTCAACATGTCCGATCAAAATGCAATAAATTTTTCTGCCTTCATCGAACAATTATCGTCGATCGTACCATGTGGGCATTTCTCGATTTTCGTTCAATCGATGAAAAAATTCATCGAATCGAGCATCGATTGAACCAAAATCTAACCGTGTGTGTGGCTAGCGTTAGGGATGCCTGGTCTAATCATAGCAGTCAGAGTAGAAAGAAATACAGTGGAGTTTTGCTCAAAATGTCAATATATAAGCACTATTTTGTGGAGTTTCTTGAATTCAAACAGAACATCATCAACAACAACAAAATGAGATGGGAAAAACATGTTGGGTAATAGAAATGTTTTCTCCATATAAAACATTATGTAGAGATTTCACTGATGTTATTTGTGGAGAGTAAACTTTGTACAGGTTTAGTTATACAGTTATACAGTGACATACAGATGACCCCTACCATGAGAATTGGTGAGCAGTATTCTTCCAAGATCAACCACCACTAAAACTGGATCCTGGCACACAAAATCATCGGGAAAGATCACCTGAGGGGCAGAGATATCAAGACGAATTGTCCAGCGTCTACTGTTCTCCTGCATAGAGGAAGCAAAAAGCTGATTAACAATTCATATATTCATTCTATATGACATATTTTGATACAGCAGTGATGGATTTACTCAAACGTATGTATACAAGAGATATCCCTATGTAGCCCATAGCAGAAAACACTTGCCATTGTTCTAAATGCAGAATACTAATCAACGATATTTATATAGTGGTTTCACCATTACTGACAAGCATTTAGATCATTTATAGACAAACTCACAATAAATTCTCCAACTAATAACCGGTCGATGGTTTGCCGGATTTCAGCTTTAGTTTGCATTTTTAGTTTATTGTATTGTCTTCTAGCAGCTTCAGCCACTCTTAGCTCCAACTCCGACTGGTACCCAAAGCCTGCAGCAGGAGAAAGAGAACAATGTTATCTGTAAGGAGAAGTGATGACAATGCTGCATGATGATGATTCTGGACTGAACATGCCCTGACTTTATCAGAAATTGACTTTCATCTATAACTATAGCACAATCAAGCCTTCTCAAAACAGAAGGTATTTACACGGCCCAATCCAGCACAAATCCCAAAACTTTAGGTGGAAGCCTTCGTTTTGGGACAGTGGGTGGAGCCATGCAAATTATTCCTTTTCGCCCCATCAGCCAGATGCACATCCAGAAACCGCTGGTGTACAGTGCAAATATAGCCTTCAACTCAAGCAGTGCATAGCACAATCAAGCCTTCTTAAAACAGAAGTTATAACTATAACTATAAAATGGAAAGGAAATTAGGTGGACATTTATAACAGATAATGCTGTTATTTTCAGTAATGTTACTTTAAAATGTCACAGCACATTTACAGTTCAGGCCAAAATTATTAGCCCCCCCTTATGAAATTATACAACACTTGGTTTCTCCATGATGGCCAATGACCACTACACCAAGTGTTTGTTTTTTATAGTGTGTTTGTTTCCAAAACAACAATGTCCACTGAGGCTAGAGCTTCACCATGTGCTTCCAAGGAGCGCAAGTCCCCGTTTTTCACTTAGGGCCATGTTATCAGATCAATGGGCTGACATATAACGAACATGTTTTAGGGTGAGATAGGTATTACTGGTGTTTGCATCTTTAAGTGCCTTCCCCCCAGAAAATTACAAAAATCCATTCCCTACTTGGACCCACAAGTCCTGAAAAACTACATGGGGTTTCCTGTATGACGGCACAACAATATCAGGTATTTTACCAGTTAAAAGGTCTTTAATGTGGAGACCATATCTAATATATATACAAAAATTTTATAAAAAGCACACAGTTACATCCTTATAAAATGTATATCACATTCATCATTCACATAATCCACAATATGATGTTATGGCATCCATTCTCATATCCTACATGTTTCGCCCTCACGGGCTTCCTCTATGCTTTTGATTTCATTACTAATACGATGTGATACGTTGTGATATTCCAGGTAAAACATATCCCAGATTCATACATGGTAATAGCGCTTTAGGTTTAAAGCCAACAGAGTGAAAAACACTTAACTCGGGCTGAGTTTCATCCATCATGAAACTCATGAAAGATGCTTCCGGGTCTGCCCCCGATTTCATCATCGGTGACGTGAAGGGAGCGGGGGTAGACGGCACCTCAGACCTCCATGTAAATGGAGGGGCGTCGCCTTTTCCCAGCATAACTCCGTCGTCTCCAGTGACACCGGAGTTATGTACAGGACCTCCGGGCGGTTAGGATATTGCCTGTGGTGCGTTATTTTGCTTAATGCCCAGGAGGCTAAATAAACAAGAGTCAAAGTAAGGAAAAGTACTTCCATGTAAAAAGACTTTGATTTGTAGTCAGAAAGTAATGTCACTGTAAGTTATAGGGAACAGTCTGAAAGGTCTTTAACATTACCTGAACTGTGAACTTTCCCCTTGTAAAAGAAATCGGCCACTTTCGTTATTGCTTGGGGGTTGTAGATGATATTTAGGGGTCTTGTACTGACTTCTAGTCGCCTCTCAAACACACTGTGACTTGGATTTTTCTCATACAGCATTTTAAACACGGGGTTATCCCCAGAAGTGGCTGCAAAAAAGTCAAATCAAAATTATGTTAGAAAAAACACACAAATATGCACCAGCCACTACAAACAATCTGTGTGAGTAAAGTTGGTTTCGTTTGATTACAAGACTTCTTGTTTGAAGCAAAAACATAGAGGAAACAAAAGAAAAATACAAAATAAAACAGAAATAGGGAACTTACAGCTGCTGGGACTGAGGAAGTCAGTTGGTCCCGTATGTACACTGGACGGTTGAGAAAAACATGACACTTCCTTTTGCTGAAAAAAGTAAATACATGACAATCAAAAGACTGAAAAAAAGTAAATCAGCAAAGAGTAAAAAAATGATTACAGTTGAATTAGGACATTTCCCTACAAAAAAAACAGAGACAGGACAACATGATAGGATCGCTCAGAATTATGTGGAACTTTGTCATGGGGACAGTTTACCTTTAGCACTGCCCTGATTCTACAGTCTTGTCTATCAATATATCATATGATAAATAACGTATTT
>CM070038.1:94109334-94128546 GCA_036250615.1 Ptychadena robeensis
TTTGATTCACGGATTAAGACGCGCCAGAGAAGTTACTTGCATCTCGGGAACGGTACGCTAGGGAGGTAAACCAGCACATAGAACGCTATTGCTTGGAGGGAGTTTTCGAAACCATCCCCCCGGCAACGCAGCATGATGATCATCATGCCATGGTCAATCGTTCGAAATACACCATTACGATTTGACAACCAATACTTTGGATGGGGAATCTTGGTCCCATTCAAAACGCCACCCCCAGTAATCGGCGATCGACCAGAGAAAAACGTTTGTTCTTGGCTATCAAAGGTTTGTCGCCCGAGTACGCAACGGTGGTACAGGTGGGCGGTTCATTTTGAGATTGATCACCCCAAAGCGATCACCGAAATGGCATGGTGATCATTCGCAAAATGTCCAGAGATGGAAGCGCTTATGGCGGCTTTTAGAGTTACAGAAAAAAAAAAGTATTTTTTTGGAACATTTTTTTTTTTTATAAGTTTCTTTCTTTTTGCATTTGGACTGGATTATAAAACATTTATCCAATCCAATCAAAATACTAAAAACCCAAATGTGAAAAAAAAAAGTCGCAAAGAAGAAAAAAAAAACTTCTGTAACTTTAAATAGCCGGGCGGATGACCGTCATCGGCACATGGAGCACAGATCACGGAGAAGCCGAAGACCTCGGCTATTTCCGGTGAGATTGATCGTGCAGAGAGAGCAGAGCTGATTCTGCTAGAGAAGTGATCAGCGCGGCGTTTCTTGCTAGCGAATCCACTTTGAACGGGATAGAGAAAGACATTCTGCTAATTCCAGTTCAAAGTAAAAAAAAAAAAAGAATTTAAAAAAAAGAAAACAAATATTTTTTTTCTCTTAGGACGGGTTCCCGCCTCCGTGACGTCACACATCACTCGGGACAGGAAGGAAAGAAGCCGACGACGGACGGCGAAGATGGCCACATGGCGGACGGATCGGCGGCGGAGCAGGGTGAGCTCCCACGATGTGGGCCCGACAACCAGTTCGGGCGTTATATCGATATTGCAGGTGCCTTTGCCCGAACTGGGTTCGGGCATATCGGCTAGGAGGTTTTAAAGGCTGGAACCGTTGGAGTGGCCATCACAGTCAAGACTTCTTAAACCGATTGAGAACCTTGGGGGGACTTAAGGAAAGCAGGGTGCAGCCTGCAAAGCCTAAGTATGTGATGAACGGGAGGCGTTTGTCCATGAAGAATGGGCTTAGATGATACCCGTAGATCGCTGCAAGACACTTGGTCACGTTGCTTCATGTGTTTAAAAGCTGTATAATGGAAAAGGATGTCTGTTACTAAGTAATAGAACTGAAGTCACTGGGGGGTTGATAATATAAAAACTGATAATGATGTGAACACAGGTAAAATAACATTGTGGGTATTTCATGATTAATGTTATGTATATTTGTAATGCTAATGGCCTCCCGACAAGTGACCCTCGCCTGATTTAATTGTAAACAAAGATACTGAGAAATGATCAAAATCAATGTCAAAATGGCCAAAAACACTCCAATTCAGTGGGGGTTGAATAATTTTGAACACAACTGTACATGTATATTGTAGGATATCTTGACAGGCAATTTCCCCTACAGTCAAGGACAGTAGACACGAAAGTTGCTGCATGGGTTTGTCTAGATTTGTTTAGGGTGTGCGGACTCCGGCATGGGAGGAGGAAAGGCAACTGGGAAACCATTCCATCATGAAACCACTAGAGAATTAAACCAGTGAAAATCAGCAATTGTAGCTGGTGCCTCCACAAAATGAGCAGAGAGTCAGGTCCGAGATTCAAATAGGCAGACCAGCGGATACCGGGGAGGAGGGGACAACAAAATAGAGTCAATACAGGGAACAGAACGATGGCAAGAAAAATAATTTGTGTTTCAGGAGGCATTTATGTTGTTTATTGAATCTCCCAAACACCCCCCTGTAAGTGTAATCAGGGTTCTTTTAAATATAAATACAGTTATGAAGCCCCAAAGTGATCCTCTATTGTTAGATGGACATCATTAAGAGTTTCCCCGCCATTGGGAAATGGAACCCCCACACTATATATATATATAATTATAATAAAATATACATAGTATAAGACATATCTGTGATTTTAAAAAACGACAGGCTCGTGAGTTGCATTTTGCACCGACAATTCCTTGATGAGCAGACCCCAAAGGCAAAATGGCTTGTGACGGATCCGTAACAACTCCATCTTCAAACCTAAGGGAAATCCTGAAAAAAATTTTTTTTTTTTTCCCAAAAGCTGCAAAAAAAAAAGCATAAATACCCAAATCAGTGATGACAAAGCGGTTACTTTTTATACGGTTAGAATGTTTATTGACAACGAGGAAATTAGGGGGAGGGTCATCCATAAACCAGACACTGTAGAATTCAGTGGTAAAAAACTGTAAGCCAGGTACCCTAATTTATCGCAGTGTAAGCTGGGGAAGAAATACAGCAGACTTAGGCACAGAACCACCCTCAGCAAAGTGCTATTGTTTCAGGATATAATTATTCAAACTAGCTGCTGGGATGGGTTGTGGGAGCAATATGTTAAGAGTAGATGATTTCTTGCATTAAATTAAATTAAAGCTAAAGCAGAATGTAAACTTCAATATTTAACAATAAATGTGTAAAATGAAAGTTGGACTTAACTCTGAGCAGACTAGTGATGGATCTTAGGGCTCAACAATCCTAAAAGAACAACTTTACCTGCTGTGCCACGATTGGATCATATGAGTGATTCCATTATTTATTCACCGGGCTTTCTGAGGTTAATCCAGGTGCAATACAATGGGTGGCACTGGGGGTTGTTCAATGGTTTTCTATGGAATCGTCAACAATGTAATTTTCAAGGACGTCGCCGAGATTTACGAATCACCCAGCAAACCCTTTGTTCTTGTGGACGTATCACTGTGGCTATAAGTAAGCAGGGCCAGGACTAGGATGAAGCGCTGCAGGGGATCTCTTAATCACGTCATTACAGGTACGTTTTTTTCTTTTTTGTTTGTTTTTATGCATTCCTCGTTATATCGGGCACTTTAGTTTATGTGGATCATTTTCTGGTGGAAGCCCGCTTTAAGGCAACAATTTTTACTGACTTTTGAAAAAACCTAATTTATGCAACAGTACATGAGCTAGAGCAAAATGAGCTCCGCATTTTATGGAGGCTTTGCTAATTGAATCACAATTTGCCCACTCCGATTTTACTCTCTTGACTTGCGTATTAAGCCAAATTATTACAATTTTATGTTGGTTGCATCTAGGTGATGACAAACTTGTCTATACTTCATATTAAATGGTAATTGGATGGTTTTACTTTACTTCGATCTGTATGTCCCCAATCTGGTCAACAATGGAAGCGGTAGCGCGTGGACAGTGTACCAGGTACGGGACATACCCTTTGTTTACTTGTTCGGCTCTAGGGTTGAATCAAAAGTTCAAAGTCATGTTTAGCATATTACTGAAAGGGAGCATTTTTAAAAGATAAAAAATGTAAAGCCCCACCTCACCTACACATTTAGATTTCCACTTCAATTTACGAGCCAATCAAACTGGCATGCGTGTAAATGGCAGTCGTAATGTCTCCTCGTGTTGGGATCCGTCGGGTTCCAAAAGAAATGAGGGGGCGGACAGAGCCGACGAACACCGAAGTCTGAGCAGCGCATTTGTCCTGTGTTTTCTTCCTCTCTTGTTCTTCAGAACGAGAACAGGCCAATGTGCAGACACAATGGAGAACACTTGCAAGAAAACTTGCGACAGCCGCTTGCTGCAGACGATATTGTTGATCGCGGTCTGCGGAACCCGAGAACACAGAGGAGACCGGTGACATTAGTGTGCACACAAAAAGGGACGATTTGACCCGATTTTTCGGCCGATTGACCACGCATGATGAGGTTGATTGGCTGAAAAATTAAACGTGTATGGGGCACTTTAACAGATAAAACATTTTATTAGGTTGGAACACCTGAAATAATCGTCTATGTTCCACTGAAGAGGAGAAGTCAAAGTGGAAGATTCAGATTACCTTCCATTTTTCTCCAGCGATTTCAGCAGAGCTGTTACGAACTTTGTCCAACAACTTTTCCTCTGAGCTCACACGAAATTCCTACTTGTCTGTCACGTGACCCAATTAGATGCAAGCTGGAGATTTGATATCACCCATGGATCACGTGTGGGCGGTTTAATTATAAAAAAGGGATCCTGCGATTCGTATTTTTCCCAAATAAATCCTACGTGAAGGAAAGTGTGGATATATACACAACGTAAAAATGACGAGACGAAACCAAAATTATGACAATTAGAAATTTCAGCCGCACAATAATAATTTTCTGTTTAAAGTATCTAAATTCAGGAGGAATAGAGCGCATAACACCGGCAAAGTAGGCTATTTCAATGCCAAAAGCCCTACTTTCTGGAAGCAAGCCCAATTATTGGGGTTTTTGGGGAGTGATATTCTTGATGAACAGTGAAGGTATGCATAATGATTATAAAAATCCTATTATACATAACAACTATTTCGGGCCATAAGATGATTTTTCACCCACTAAAAGTGGCGGGCAAAAAGTTCCTGAATCTTTATGCTCAAAATGCCATATGACACCCGCGGCCCGAGGTGGTCGTCGCCACCTTGTCTTCCCCCCAGCACGGAGAGTAGCGGGGGTGGAGGAGCATGTCAGATATAGATTGGGGCTGGTGTCCGGAAATCCTCCCATCTGTACTGTATAATTGCCTACAAGCAGAGCTCCAGAGGCCCAGCTGGCAATTGGCATGAAGAGAGACGAGAATTGAACTCGGATATACTGTCTACTGTCAGTGGAAACTGACAATCACTCGTAGCCCCTACCCACTGACCACTAGAAAAGCCAGGCCGGGAGCAGGAGAGGGAGGAGAGGAGACACTCGGCCCCCCTTCCGCCCCCCTGATAGGTGGGGAGCAGATGTTGTGCTGAGAGGTACTGCTGTAGAACCATCTATTGAGCTCTGAATTAAAGATTGCATAATTGAATTCATTGCAGTACCTGATTTATGTGAACAACCTATTAACTCTTTTTTTTCTTCTTGTTTTCCTATGCCCTAAAAACTGGTGCGTGCGTCTTATGGTCCGTCTTTTGCGGTCTTAAGTCCGAAAAATACGTATATAGTGCGGACGGATTACACGGCTTTACATAGTACATTTTCAGATACATAAGGGCTCATTAATAAGCAAAAACTGCAACAACTGGGAGGTGCAGAATTAGTGCGCCGGTCCGTTTCCGAGTGTTAGCCCAATAGACCTTGAATGGCGGTCGTTTTTTCAAATGACCACCGCAGCACTTGCGTAATTGTGCAGGCGCTCATGGACAGGTGTTTCCCGCGTGGAGATTGTAGGAGCTTGTTCAAATGTTTATGTGGGTTTGAAAACAAACCTACACTAGAAAAAAATTGATGATCTTCTGCACACTCCATTCTCCCTACGGTACCTGCACCCTGGACAACCAGTGGCCCCCCAGATTGGGGACTGGCCTTGCCGGTTCCTGCCCCATAACATGATGCTGCCTTCCATCGCAAATCGTTTCTAATGTTGTCACTATGATTGTTTGGATTGTTTTTTATCTTTGATGGTGAATATGCACCATGGCTGTAGCCCTATTCTGGGAATATATATATTGTTGTTTATTGTGTTTAAAAAAATCGTGAAACTTCAATAAAAAAATTGAAACAAAAAAAAGTGATGATCGGATATGTATTGATTAGTCGAAACAAAAAAGGGCAAAAACAAGACAGCTAAATCGATAGCCCCCCTGGCATAATAGCCAGTAGTGTCTCTTCTGAGCCACAAAATGACAACAATCTCTTAGAGCAGTGTTTTTCAACCTTTTTTGGGCAAGGCACACTTGGGCAAAGGTTCCCCGCCGGAAAAGTTCAGTCATCAGCAGCATGCCCTGCTGGAACGAAGGAGGCGTACCAGAAGAGCAAAAGCACGCACCTGGTCTGTTGGGACGCGGGTTTGTTGCTAGCAACAGGCTATGTGAGGATGCGGGATTTGCCTTAGCAAATGTGTGGATACACTGCAGACGATCCGTGTTATAATGGACCGGCTCTGGAAGGGGTGACGGTTGTTGCGTAGCCATCCTATCTACGCGAGTCAAAATATCCCCGTGTCCCTTCCGAACCCCCCTCTTAACTTACTCACTAAATTTTCGTCATTCCTCCCTTTCTACCCACCGCTCCCAATATCATATCACCCGGCCCCCTTTACTTATTCCTCTACCACCTACTCCTGTCTTCTTCCCCACCTCCCTCTTCTCCCCACACCTTACATCTCCTCCATCTCACTTCTACCCCCCCTATCCTCACCTTCCGTCCCATGTCCACTGCCAGTTCACACAACACCTACCAGCACACTTCCCCCTATCCTTCTCTCTTCTGCCCCCCCAACACACAATTCACATCCCTCCCTCATTTCTCCCCGCCAAATTTTTGGCATCCGCCCTTCTATTACCGAAATCAATTATCCCCCACCAAACGCCCCTCATTCACAAACTTCCCGCCTCTTCCTCCACGCCTGTCCTTTCTACCTATTTAGTAAACGAACTTATACTATAAGACGCAGCGGCAGATAGTAGTGAGGGCCGAGTGGTGGGGTCCAAAAAACCCACGGCACACCAGGCAACATCCGAAGGCACAAATGGTTGACAAAACAGTCTTAGATGTTGTACACGTATTTTGGTCGGGCACATAAACGACCAGTTTTTAGAGGCAGGAGGAAACAAAAAAGGAATCTGAAGTTGTTCAAACATCCAAAAAAAATAAAAGGAGTTCACAAGAGTGTGATTGCCTTGCAGATCACTTGGTATATCTTTTAGAAGACCAGACACCAAAAGCCTCAGGGTACAAATATTAAATTCCCACCTTTAGTCAAAGCAGGAGGTTCTCAAATACCGCCCCTAGTTGGTCCCCCCCTTACAGGTCAGCCGCGAACATATGAGATTTTTATCATTGCGTGGCAATCACGGGCGCTGGCACGATCGATCCAAACGGATAAATAAAAAAAACGCCCTATCTAAAAAAAAGAAGGATCGCCATAGAGAAAATGGACGTGATTTTTTTATAAATCAATGCAATTTTTACCATCATGACCATTCCCCTCTGTGGTCGTGACGGCCCACAATAAAAAAATATGGGGATCTCAAAACACAGATGTCTGATCGGCGGGTAGACCGCGGCCCGCTAGATCGCGACATCCCCTTAGTTGAAGTGGGGACAAGCCCATTCAACTAAAAGTAAGCATTCAACCCGCAAACGTAATAGCCAGCTGATCACTAAGTGGGGACAAAGCCATTAGGCAGGGGCTAACTACAAAGGTGCAGTGCAGGACATGGACATTCGTGCTGTGGCGATGTTAGATTTTCGGCACTAATGCGTTTACCATTCATCTCAATTTTGGGGCCATATTTTGACCTTTCAATTTAATATGGCCGCAATAAGTGATAATGCGCCCAAAACAATGCGGGCAAATGGTGTCCCGCGCCCGCGGTTCATGGACGCCGGATGCAGGTAGTGTAGCCATAAACTCGACCCGACAATATTTGTATTTTATTTCTGCCAACTAAGGCCTAGTCTCCACTTGTGTCGAATTCCCAGCAGTGTTTGGTGCGCACCAAACAAGGGGTTTTACAGCAAACTAACCGTGTTTTTGATGTGGCACTGGTCACATTGAAAATCAATAGGCAGTGTTCAGTGGTTGTTGTACCATACCCGCCTGGCGTCGTTGTGAGCGTATTGTACTTTTTTCTGTGCGCGGTTTTATAGGTTTTTCCATTGGCATGTTATCGCACGTTAGGAATAACATTCCCATAGGACCAGGGAAAAATATATTACCCTCGCCTCAGGAAATGCACAGTAAATGACAAGGTGTTAGGACTAGGCCCTAAGAGAGGAGTGCAAACTTCATGGCAGGTTATGAACCCAACTAAGAGAAACATTGAAGCTCGCCACCACATTGCGTTCAGTGACTGTACAATCATGTAATTCGATAGATTGTTTCAGTCGGTCGATTGAAAATTGAAGCATGTCCCTGGTCGATCGTGAAATTCGATTTTATTTTTGTCATTTTGCCTCGATCGAAAAATTTGATCGGACCAGTTGGAAAATTTTGATTGATGGTCCCCCACATTGTGTCTATTTTTTGACTGTCTGTTTGAGTCCAATTGAGATCGATCAATCAATGAAGCAAGTGTAACTTCTAGGGAGGACTGGGAAATGCAAATACAGTCATTTAAACCATGACAAGCATGCTTGTAATGGCTGGTGGGTTGTTCACTGGACCACAAGCATGCATTGTAATGGTATTGTGTGTGTCTGTTCACTGACCACACAAGAATCATTGTAATGGCTGCTGACACCAAAAGCATGATTGTAATGGAGACTGACACACAAGCATGCAAATGGCGATCTCTGTGAAGTCATCTCCTTAAGTAATGTGTGCCCCCCCCTCCCCCCCAGTGTCCTTTGACAGGGATTATAATGTACTGGAGTTAAAATGCAAAAGATATGACCTAGGTTTTTGAATTCCTATGTGACCATCATTGGTCACTTTTGATCACTCCTGGGACAATCGCTTTTGATTACTCTACGGGTAAAAACGATTAAATTCAATTGAAGTCGGGCTTGATTGCCATACTCATGTGGTGTGTACGTCGATTCATTACAATGACATAAGTTCCAATGATCGAAAAAAAACTTCGACGAATTGATGAATCCGATTTGATGTCAATTGAACCACTGTGTGGTAGCTTAGAGGATACCCTACCAGGGACGTTTGAAATCCACTAGGTGTATACTTGTGCTTCTGGGTCCTAAATTAGTTAATTACTTGGCCTTCTCACCCATTGCTCTAAGGACATACCTGACCTCTCACATCAAAATTGGTTTGGTTAATTCAGTTGCCTTCGAGGACGTTTTAACGGAAGGTTTTCCAGTCAACCGCCCCTAAGAACATAAGAGAACAATTACATAGAAATCTAAAAAAATGTTCCTGATTCGTACATAACTGACTGATCAGCCTGAACAGGTAAGTTACATAAACAGAGCAAACAATACGATACAAGGAGATGAGGGTAAGAGCACCGGCGGTACATTCGGTCACACACAAACGAGCAAACTTGTGTGACATTAACAGAAGAACATGAGACAACTCCGACATCACACTATAAGAATCTGTGAGTGCGAACCTCCAGATTTGGATTTGTAGCTGATCACGAATCTCATCTGCAAATATTGTACTTTCTAAAGGTCTGCTACACGAATCAGAACGGCGGGCGATTTTGCAGCGACTGATGGGTGTGCGCGCTCGGGCCATCAGTCGACGGCACAAAATCGGCGATGACCGGGTCCTGACGCCCAACAGCTCGGACGAGCCAGAGAACTGACATGGTCCGATAATCTCTGGCCCGATGCTGTTACTTACAATGACGATGGGTCTCTATATGAAGCTAACGGCCAGCACAAAAGGGTGCCAGCCGAATGCGTGAGCTTGAAGAGTGATCTGAGCTGCTCTGTCGGCCCCCACTCGGGAATGTGTGGGGGCCTTGAAATTAAAGGCTCCCCATAAACGGGTTGAGGTTTTTATGCGATTATGAAATGATTATCCGCTGTGTGCATCGTGCATGATAAGGAATCAAAACCAGAAAAACCCTTGAGCAATCCCACTCGACGAAATGTCATTTGAACAAGGAAAACAAAATGTTGTGATTTAAATCCTGTCTGGTCGCCCTAATTTAAAAGGTCTGAACGGGAATCGATTGCACCATGTTATTGCCGGACACTGCGTCATCGTGCCACCAGATATTAGCAAAACAAAGGGTATCGTCCCATGTATGGGCACAGACTTTCGCCATGAGGACCTATTAGGCTCCCTCCTCCACTGCGGTCTATGGCATACGTTACCCACCTTTCTTCCTTAGCTGAGCATCTACATCATCTGTTCCCCCCCCCCCCCTCCGCAGAATCGCTGCCAATCGCCTACATATTTTAATGGGCTTGTCCCTATGGCTATGTGATGTTGCGATGTCTCTGATGCGGGGCCACCTTTATTGCGGCTCCCTTACCCACAATCATATTAAAGGACCTGGGACTTTTACGATATACCGGCGCCCCAATTTAACCTCAACCCCGCACAAAACATTAGTTCCGATACCAGCATTTGATCCGCGTTATGCTGTCTAGTATTTTTTGTTAAGCCCTTGTGTCGCATCCCTCTCTGACATTCCCTGACCCACGGTTTTGCGAATAATCTACAGCCAGAATCGATAGTGTATGGGATAGCTGTTTAGGACAGGAGATTACAACAAGATATTGATTCTGCCACACAGCATTTTGGTCATACAGATCTTCCTAACATGCCGATTATCCTTGGTCGGGTCCCCGCCGCTCCACATTAAACCCCTTAACTACGACATAATTTCGCGCTGGTTTGCATAAGACTTATTCTATCATCCCCCGCTACCTTATCTCTGGCTTACCCCCACAAGATTTTTTCAACATTCCTTCCGCCCCATAACAATCGCAGCGGCTCACCCGCAGTTTGTTGCTTGCGCGTAGAACACGGTTATCTACCATTGCGTGTTTTCGGCTACTGTCATTGGCTTGCTGCAAAGCATTTGATCCACCGAGACTGCCAGCCTTGGTTCTTTCCTCTCACAAGGGTCCTTGCTCCCAACGCTCTTTGTTTTTTGTTCGCCTGCATCCACCCTACCCTATCCCTGCACTTATACTCCCTCACTTTCTCGCAAGGCGGCCACCTCGAAGAACGAGAGGATTTCTTGTCCTGACAGTCCGAGACGCTCAGGCGATTTGTTCCCCCCCCCCCGGCCGCAGTGATTTTATAACAGACACCATCGAGCGCAGCTAACGGTCCACTCTTTCTCACCCCTTTATCTCTCCCTCACGTTCACTCTGGCTTTATATGTTGTCAGCATCCCTGACCCTTTTCTGTTTTTTATTCCCAATTTTCAATCCATTTTCTCGTTTTTCGCTAATTTATCGGCAGCGCACCCTCTTTTATTAACCATCTCAAGCTCTCCACCTGTGTTTCAACTCCGCCCACGATTTGTTGAACCACTTGCGCACTACACTCAGTTTGTTGTCTTACGCTCTATCAAAGTTGACATTATTGACAAAGAGATTTTTTCTACAGGCCTGCTTCCTCGTTTGCCCAGCTTAACACAGCCCTTACTGTTATTGCACTACCCACACTCACCTAACACTTCTTGCTCAACCGATCTTCTAGGATAGATCATCGGTCGTGTGATGAGCCACGGCTTACCCTTGCGATTGTTTTCTTCGCACTTTTGCAGTAACTGCGATCCCGTCGGCCCGCACTGCTCATACCTATTTATCCAGATAAAACTCTCAATTTATAATTTTTTACCAGCCTTACGAGTGTTTAGTAAGCGAGACGACCCTGTATAATTTACTCAAAATGGTCTCACATGCCTTAATTCTGACCCCCTTTACCACCCCCTGGTGGTGTATGTTCCCTTTCATCTCTACCGTACTTATGAGCTTGATCCGCTTTAAAGTTCAAAAGAGTAACTACGTTTTATAAATCGCCAGCACCCCTAAACCACCATTTTACTACAGAGTGCTCCTTAACGCTTCGCACCCATCCCGAACTGCCGAAATCACTCCTCTAATTTTCCTCTCGGTAGCGGTCACTTAAGACTGTCATACATGATTACATAACGTCTCGGCGGCGCCATTGCAGTCTTCCCGGTACCCATCCGCTCTCCCCCACTAACCTCTTCACCTCCTCCCCTTCTCTAGTGCAGAACGCCGAAGCGATTCCCCGGATGAGCGCCCCCCCTCCATTTCTCCTCCCCTTTCTTTGGGATTCTATGGCACGCACCACAGGCATGATACGCACATATCTCGCGGTGCACAGCTCTCCTTTTCCCTTCCCCCCCCCCCACCTCATGTACGCTATCGTGCGTGCGCCACCCTCACCTATGCCCTCCCAACCTTATCAACCCTGCAATTGACCATACTCCCATTCCTCTCCTATTAGTTGACTCAGTATACGTGAGTTAAGCGAGGAGCCGTACCGCCGACCAGACGGACCGTTGGTAGCAACATGCACGTCCCCCACCTTTTGGCGTCAGACCCGCGCTCGCAGACCAACTGCATCGCACCAACTCTACACACCCCCATTCACTTCCCACTGCTTTTTCCTACTCACCCTTGGCCCTTTTCTTCCACCTCCCCATCTCTCTTTCCCCCCTTCTCTTCCCCTACTTCCCCTTTTCTTTTCTCTTCCATCCTTCTCTCCCCACCTCCCCCCTCTCCCGGTCGCTCGTACCTCCGTTCATTGCGAAGCCCTACCTTCTTCCCCCTACGTCACCTTGGTCACTCACGTCGATGGCTTAAAGCCCTAACCCCGCTGTTGCCATACCACTGGATCTGCATTCCAGATCTCTACCAGTTTCTTCGTGTCGGGATTTTTTCTGTTAACTATTATCTGCACGCCTACACCACCGACCCTCGACTCCCCTCGTTCTCGCCTCCATAACATAAGTGGTTGACCTGATATCGAAGTATTTAAGTTCACAATTTTAACGGCTTTTCCTTGTTCATCTCCCCCACCCCCACACCAACGTTTACTAGCACCGTACCTATTTGTTCAACTCAACCTTAATCTCAATCTTACTTTCTTTTGTTGCACTTCTTCCCGATTGAAATCTTTAATCTACTTTTAGGCTATCTGACCCCCAGCTGGCGTTTCTCTTTCTTCTCGGTCCTACCGTCCCCCTTCGACACATGAAAAATCCAAATTAATGTTCATCATTGAACAACAAGTATTTTCGGCAAATGCTCTGCCTGAATATCCATTTCAAATTTTCCGGTCCTGTATATCGAAATTCTATTCCACGTTTCATTTCGCTTTTTCGCGATCCAAAACATCGACGAGTCAATTTGTGTCTGCCCAGACGCTGCCCATAGCATTACACAGCACTTCATCCAGTGACTTCCGCTGTGCATCTCCAACACAAAACTTCTTCATTTCATTTCTCTATCTGTGTTGACCAAGAAAATTTATGTATCGGCGCTTCATGGGGGCCATCTGTACTATCTTGCTAACTAAGGCTTTCCGCCCACTGCTTCAGTCTTAGTCATCCCTTTTTCTTCGGATCGCAATACTACCATCACCTCGACCACCCATCTCCTCCATCCCTACATTACCCCTACGCCACTTCACAACACCAACCCACAACTTTTCGCCCTACCTATTTAATGACTCCTCGTTTGCTCCTTTTTTTCCCCTTTTTACGACAATACCCAGGTGTTGGCAAGTGAAGAGGGCCAAGAATTTAAGTGTATACACACCACTTTCACTACCCACTGCCCTTGTTATACCACGCCAGGGCCCCCCCCCTTCTCCCTGCCCCCGTAAACGTCCTATTCACGACCTTTCGCACTACCCTATTTACAGTATTTTGTTCTCGCCTTCCGTTCCCCTTCCCGCCGCTATTACTCCTATCTAGCCCATTAATCCCTTTGCCACCCCCCTTTACGATGCTCGCAATTTGTACAGACTGCGCTTTTGTTCACCCGACTTCAACACAACATGTCAGCGGAAACTCTTCTTCACTTGACACACCTTTTAGTTTCTGATACCTAAAGAAAACTAAGCTCTCGAAGAAACAGCAACCCCCCCCCCTACCCCCAAACAACTCCCCTCCTACTTTTCCCCATCCCTACACCCCCCATTCACACATCCTATCCCTCACACCAATCCCCCCACCCTTTAATCCTTCCCCTCCACCACCCCATTCCCACCACCCCTCCCTTTTTCCACCCCTCTATCTTACTCCTACCCCCAACCAATTCACCAAAAAACACCCCACGACTATTGAGACCCGTACCGGCCGTGCCCTTATGACCGAACCCCCCCCTCTTTACCCCCTAGCTATAGGTTTTTTCCTCTTCCCTATCTGCTTCCACACGCGTTCCTCTGAATTCCCGACGTGACTTTTTAGTTTACGCGCTCGCCCCGCTTCCTCTTACTTACTGGACCTTGTCTTACAACTTACTACATCCTACATGACGCCGATCTTTTTTTATGGTCGAGAACATCTGACCCCTCTCCTTTCCGCGCCAAAAAATCCATCTTTTGGTACTCCGACACTGCAGCCTGGGAAATAGACTTCAAGCTTTCACCCGCAACCCGTGTTCTTGCATTGTCAATGCAATTAAGCTTAGTGTGACACTCTTCAACCTCTTACCCCCCAATTTAGTCGCCCTACAGACAATCGCTTTCTCTCGTTTTCTTTTCTCCCCCCCCCCCCTTGTGTATCGTTAGGTTGCTTGACCATCACTCTTGCATATTATTCACCGGCTAGGTTGTGCAGCGACCTCTAGCCGTCCCACCAATCCCTCAATCCATGACCCGACCTGACAACAGGCTTCCCCTTAGGTATCCTTAACCATCTCAATTGTTTATTCTGACAGTGCTCCTTCCTAAATTAGAAAGAGGTTAGGTTCAAGTCCCCGCAGGGAGAGCCATACAACACATCGTTCTACTACATTCAGACACTGGACAGCACCCCTGAGATTGATCGAGCGCTCTTAATACAACAACCCACCACTCGAGTAAATGATTTCGAAAATATTAATTAAATTGCAGAGGGAATACACCATGGACTATATTCCTAAACCCGCACCCCCATACCCACTTACAACTTCTTACATATAAACAACTTTGTACCCAATCAACTTTTGGTCCTACAGACAGGTATATATGAGGACCGCCTTTCCTAACTTCGCCTAATTGTCACTACTGTACTCTTATAACCGGGAGGCCCAGACACTAACATACAGTTCTACTAGACACTTCCAATCACCTAGTGTATTCTATCAGGGCGGACTCTGACCACTAATATGCTAGTGCTAATCCATACCTCTCCCACTCGCATATGTATTTAAGTTGGAGCGCACCGGTACTAACTTTTAGCAGATACCTATACCCTCTCCCCTAATCAATATTCGTACTTCTATCAGGGAGGATTTCCCCCCTTGCACTATCATAGCCCCAAGTGATATACGACCTTCCAATCAACATGCGATTCTATCAGGGAGGACAGCACTACTACGCCGGTGTGATATATAACACTCCAATCCCATGTATTCGACTCAGGGAGACTACCGGCACTACCCATCGCAGGATACCTCCTGACTTCCAATTCACTATGACTTATATCACGGGAGACATGCGCAACCACTACCTAGAAGTGATCTATACTTCCCAATCCCCACATTAGCCACTATCCTGGGAGGGACCCCAGCTACACTCCTAGCGGTGTGATCTACACCCTGCCAGTCCATGTACTCTTATCAGGGAGGACCCGCGCCCCCACCTACAATAGCAGTGATATATACCCTGCACTCACTATGGATTCCTATAATGTCATGTTACCTCTAATACAAACACCCATATGCATCGCACCCACTAGAAAAGAAAAGCAGCTTCTCAACAAATGACTACGCGTGCCCGTTCCTCTTATGGCTGCGCCCATTGCTCTGTATAGTCCTGACACTGTACAGTCTCCCTTACATTTGATGTAAATGATGAGCCACTGCCCTGACCTTGCAGAGAGAAGATAAGAATAAACACGCAGTATACGAGGCTCTGCATTGTAGGTCAGGAAGGGGTCACGACATTTATGGGAACAAACTTCAGACCTCATTTACATAACGTACGGTGTGACCACACAGACAACCTCAGACTACATAGCGTACAACACTACGGAAGTCGTCATGATGAGCAGAGAAGATCAATGAGATGATGACATTGGCATGAAAATTATGTGCGGACTGAAACTGAACCAGCTCCTGTGCTGATTGGCTCACATGCTGGCTGCATATATTTGCATGTTAATGTGGAAATGTTGTTATTTCATTGACCATCTCTGATAATGATATAATAAGTTAAATCTGATCTTGTTCAAATCAACCAATCACATTGGATAAAACAATGATCAAGACTTGACCTCTGTCCTCCCTGGAGGGCAGCAGGCATTCTTTCTATGGGGCACCAGAGCCAGCGCTATGGGCAGGCCCATACCGATCAGGTATCCCGTTTTGGCCGGGAAAGTGAGTTTGTTTTATGGCCAAATTCCAGTTTCAATATAGCCCAGATTTTCAGTAATCAGTAAGGGAAAACTTGACAGGTATGGGTGGGCCCCAGGGGACCGGCCTTTTCCAATCACAATAGTGTGCCCGCTCACTGAAAGCAGAAGCGCTGATTCCCACAAGTGTTGTAGGAAGTTAGTAGGGAGAGCAAGCCCCCACACAACATCACTTTCAGCTTTTGGAATGCGGAAGTAACAATCCATGACATGGTTTCTGCTTACAGGAAGTGACGTGGAATAAAGTCCACTCCCCATGCTTTCCATATGCTAAGGTGCTGACCCTGTGGGGCACCCTCGTGTAGGAAAAGCTCTCCTGCAATAGGACTTATGGAGAAGCACATGATCTGATGTAATTGATTGATTAATTGGCAGGTCAGTATTATTTGATTGTGTCTCATTTCTATGTAAATAAAATAGGATCAGCCAATCAGAGCAGTACTAATTGATCAGCTGATTAATCCTAATCATGAGTCCTACTGCAGGAGAAGTTGCTATCCCAGGTGTTCACATGTACTTTTCAGATCCCATTATGCTGCTTTCCTTTCCCTAGTAATTTTTTTCAGATGAATGGGGCTTTGTTTACTTCAGAGCTCAGATAAACACAATACAGCAAATCTGCATGCTTCATAAATGTTTTGGAATGGCTACTGCAGATGTTTATGTAATAAGAGGAAGCCATATACGGGCCAATTTTTCGGCTCATCGACCGTCATGCGCGTTCCTGCCAGTTCCTCAGCCGCAATCTGGGGAGCCCACCTGGATGGATCGACCAGGAATCTCCTGCATGTCGGATCGCACATCCAAAGTAATGGCTGGCACACAAAGAGCCGGCTGCAGTGCGATGATGTCATTACGCTGCAATCGGTTCCTCATGTATGGAGGGATAATCGCCTCGTCTATGGCTACCTTATTAGATTAAGCAGGGGTGAGGATGAGTGCAGTGGAGTAGGGACCACAATAGCAGCCATAGTGGTGCTATGTAGCCCATAGCCACAAAGGGGCCCGATCCCAGCTGCCAGTTCCTTTTTTTATTTTGCCCCGCCTACATCGGTAAGGATGGTTTTGAAACTTTTCTGAAATGAACCAGCATTTATTATGTTTTTCTGCTTTTACCAAGGGTATAGTAGTAGAGAATTAAGGGTCTTTCTCTGATTGGCCGAGATTGGAGTGGCAGCTCGGGGGGCCCATAAAAACTATTTGCTATGGGGCCCAGTGATGTCTAGCTACGCCCCTGGATGAGTATACAACATAGGGATCATGTTATAGATCTGTAAACATAGTATTGGATGTTTATAAACAAATCAAAACAATACAAAGACATCAGATAGAATAATCTGTTATATCCAGGACGTCCAGAGGAAGCTTTGTATTTGGTGTAGGAGACACGGAGTCACCTGTGATCCCCATCCTGATCCTGCTATGATATGGCGGAAGATGTGCGCCCAAATAAAAAAATCTACAGCACGAGGATTAGGATATAAAAGTGAAATAAAAACAGATGTAAAGTAACCTGACATAAGAAGAGTTTGGACGTGCCACTGCTGATCTATACTTCGTACTGATCCTCTGGCTTCAATACTTTAAAAAAAACGTTGCCTGCAAGGTGTACACACATCTGGGTTAATAGAATCCCTAATATTTACCAGTAGCAGAGTACTGAAGCCAGAGGATGACCATGACAGCCAGGGGAGTCACATTTCAGGAAGACAGACATGGCAGACTCTGTTTACTTCAAAGTGAAAGTATTTAGTGTGATGAGTAAGGACATTGCTCTGGCTTAGCTCTCCCACTGCCGTGCCATGGCAGAGCCCCCCTATATTGCAGGTGCCCCTAATTGCAGCTCCCACCTGTCACACAGGTCTCCCTGACAGCTAGCCCCACCCTAACCTCAGCTAAAGGGGCGTGTCCCCGTCATCCCACCTCTCCACGGGACCTGTCAAGGGCAACTCTCCCCCACAATGACACCCTAACCAGGAGCTCTGGGGGTCCCCGAGGGCGCACTCACCCGTCCACAGCAGCTGCGTACTCACGCCGCCATGTTTGTACTCCCGTGAAACACATTCCACAGCCGGCGACCCTGTCCCGTTTCCGGGTTCCTTACCGGAAGTGGGAAACAAGAGCCGCCAGAAAATTATCTTAGGGAGGAGTGCGACCCCTGCAGGCCGTCAGCTATAACACCCCTTGTTCCGGGATGTGGGTATTAAAAATGTCCAATATCAACTTAAATTAAATATTGACGTATTTAGTGTAAGTTATATGACGAATACGATGTATGTAAAAGACTTGAGCTCTTATCAGAACACCGGGGTCGGGTTGTCTGCCAGGAAGAAGGGGTGGTTACAGGTGCACATGTTGCCTGTCACAGGGTCCGACGTCATCAGAAAGCGCATCCTTCCTGGAGGAGGCATGCAGTGTTATGGGGGAGCTGTGAAGGACAGATCATACTGAGCTCTTCCTGGCTGAGGGGTAAGGATGGACATGACTGATTATTGTCTAATAGGGAAGAGTAGATGTACACGTGACATCACAATGACGAGGAAACAAATCCACAAGGAAAGAAGTGACAGGCAGGGCGTTTATTGTGGAGGAGACTCTGTATCACCAGCTCAGATCCTCCTGTCTGCAATCTACATGTACACATGTGTGCTCCGTGTACTGTGCTTCCATGGTGTCAGGGAATTGTAATCTCAGGCTGGCCAGGTGAGAGTGATCAATATTCCAAACCAGAGAGGAGATGTGAATGGAGGTGACAGCACTGGTACTTTGTGAAGTCCTGCAATGTTGTGATTACCTCCACATTGTAGCTGAAACCCTGAGCAATGGCGGCAGAGGTGACTTCCACTTTAAAACCCGCCTGCAAACGGTCAACTGATTCCTAAATTAGATCCTCTCCGCTCTCCGCAGATCTATACATACTAAGATCCAGGATCCTCATTCTACCGATTTGCTAACATTTCGGGGTGCCTCGTCTCACTCCCTATTGTATGTACTTTATAGCTATAGAGCAGTGGGTCAGGACTTGGGGGTCCAAAGACCATTTCACAGGGGTTGC
>CM070038.1:94146292-94167230 GCA_036250615.1 Ptychadena robeensis
CGTACCCGGCCAAAATTTTTTTCACACACGGCAATCCCAATCTTATTCCCTTGTGGAAAAAAGAAGTCATGGCATCTCTGGCGTACAGGTTGGGGCAAGGCGTCATCTGACCACTTGATACATGCGTCTGCAAAGCACGGTAAGGGCAGGTACATCAGTACACTGCGCCATTGGGTAAACCTGCCGCAGCTGCCCAGAATGGACTGCGCTGGCACTCTGCCCCACCGCCCCGAGTTGGTACACCGCCCCCAAGACAAGACTTGCAGGCAGGCCTGCGGCCACCTCTCTACTCCTCATACTCCATCCTCCTCGGTGAGGTCCTCGTCTGTTGATGCGTATCGCTCCAAATCATATGCATGCCCGACAGCTACCCAGGGGCTATTCCAAATCACGGCGACGACAAGGTCACGATGTATTGGAGGCTGACTTGCCCTGAAGCAGAGAGCCACACCGGACCAGCCTCATGTACGCCCTAATGCCCCCCACAGTGGTGGATCAGGGCTGACCCTCGCACCAACGGGGGATTGGCAAAGCAAAAGTGGTGTGTGACAATGGAAGCAATCATGTTGGCGGCATTGAATTTGGAGGCCAGTTTGTAACATGCTGCGTGCATGGACATGTCTTAATCTGATTGCAGCGCAACGCATTTGTGGCACAGTACCAGCTTTACAGGAGTCCTCAAGCAGGCTAGGAAGGTGTGTGCCCATTTCAGGCGTTCCTACACGGGCTATGGCTAAGTTTCAGAAATTCAGCGGCGAAACAAACATGCCAGTGAGGCGATGATTTGTGACAGTCCTACGCGGTGGAATCGGAATTCAACACTCCAACATTTTGACCGCCAATGCCTCAAAAAAGAGAAAGCTTTGAATGAAGTATCTGTACACCAGGGTGACTAGGACCAGCCCAGGCCTCTGCGGGAGCTGGGGATTATTTTGCAATCCTACTGGACTGCTCATACGCAATGCCTGTTAGGCTTCATTGCGTCCTTTCGAAGAGCGTGACCAAACCTGTCAGTTCGCAGCGAAGGCACAATAAGCGACCTCATCCCATTTGACCTTCTTCCTGAGCGTGCCCTGCCTGAAGAGTGCTGGCTCAGGTGGGAATGAGCGCGAAGAGGAAGAGTTAGAAGAGGAAGAGTTTTGCGCACCATCAAACACCAGAACCAGCCTAGCAGCTCGTTGCGGACCTGCGGCAACGACTGGAATAGGAGGTTGAGGAGTCAGAGTTTTTCGAGGAAAGGTGGCTTTCAGGAGGAGGGAAGACCCCAACCTCACAGCGACCACCCACTGGTGCTCTTGTGGTCACCTCTCTGGGGACCCCTGGTGTTTTGTACGTGGCTGGGGGGGGAACAGACCCTCAATGAAGATCAGTGAGAGGAGGAGGAAACGATTTGAGGAGCTCGGCATCCATCCTTGTGGGCAGGGGTCTCTCATTGTGTCGTGCTGTTGAGGGGGAACCTCGGATTAAAGGATGAAGGAAAAACGATCTGTACTGGGTGGACACAATACTAGACCCCCCGCTACAAGCCAGAAAGTAGTGGAACAATGTTACGGGGTCCCGCAGGTCGGAGAGGAGGAGTGCAGGCAGTTGAGAGCTAGGAATACAACATCTGCTCTTACAGTTTAAGGGTTGAGTCACAGCACAACGTGACTCTACTAGGGGAGAGGTGACACACTAATCCTCTGCCTACCACGACCGTGCCGGCCAAGAAGACAGGGGGTTTCACAGAGTGGAGTTGTGATGGGGTTGGAATGGAGCCGAATGCCGCAGAGCCTTTTTCAGTCCTACGCACCGCCACAGCCCGTCGGGATCCACCCTGAGAGAACGGCTGCTGGCCGAAGACAGATCGCACCAGACTACACTGGCCTTAAAGGCGGATATTGACACGCATGAGAAAGCGATGACACTTGACTACGGGGTGCTGCCAAGACTTGCTTGACCTGTGGCCAGGAGAGTATCCAAGTTCGCCTCTTGAACTTCTGTCCTGTCCTGCTCTTCTTAGTGTTCCTGTCAGAAAGCGACCTTCAGTGTGCCGCAGGAGCGGCCCAATTTAGTGACCGAGAAGCGACAGTCGCCGGCGTCAAAAAAGTGTGGAGCAACCTCACGTTCGCACCTCGCCCTGAAGATGAAAGGGCATGGATTTCCGAAGGGAACGCGGACTGACGTGCGGGGATAGTTTGCCTAGAAAAAGGCATGACTACATGCCTTGGCAAAAAATGCGTCCCCACGCCTGACATACGGATGTCTTTCATGAATCCTCCGCCACCAACTAGGGTTCAAGACAGCCAATGTTTTCCTTTCCATTCTGCCTGGAAAAATAAATTTTTTGGCCGCTGCTACACGCCGGCTGCTCTACCATACATAATTTTTATTGTCAATGTAGATGACAAATTTTTCTGGCCCTCTGGCTGTGACGGATTAAAAAAGGCAACAATAAGCTGCCACTTCCCTTTCTGACGAATACCTTGCAGATGAGTGAAGGGGCTTGAAGGGGGCTTGACGTA
Source organism: Ptychadena robeensis (assembly GCA_036250615.1). Taxonomy (NCBI): domain Eukaryota; kingdom Metazoa; phylum Chordata; class Amphibia; order Anura; family Ptychadenidae; genus Ptychadena; species Ptychadena robeensis. The sequence continues at coordinate 94,148,797 of CM070038.1, forward strand.
TCACAATGAAGCGCTCACCTCAATGAGTGTGTTGGCCAGTTGGCACACCCCAGATGAGAGGTGATTGATCATAGGGTCAGGACCAAAGCCGATCGGTGACATAATTGTTCGTATGAAAAACTTAATTATTTTTTTTGGCATTACCCGACTACGGTTGACCCCCAGAAGACTGAACGCACAGGCGTACATCACCTGAGAACTGGAGAACGGTGAAATCCTCAAGACCCCCCTCTAGGGCGTGACGGTGGAAACAGTGGACAGTGCCAAAGTCCAGGTTTGTGAAGACAGGGGGTCTATACAAAGGAGAAAGTCCAATCAAACACGGTATAAGCGGCTAATCACTCATGTGCACTTTATTTTCCCACTTTGACTATCCATGCAGAAATCTTTGGTGCGGAATTTATAGTGTGAAAAAAATTTTCATTGGGAGAGTTGACCATGGATTCCCCTCTGTCATGTCATTGTCCAGGTGTTTGACCCATTGAAACAACCTTTCCAACACTTATTGTGGACCAGAGAAATGAGGTCCACTTGGTTTTTTAAAATTCGCCCTCCCATTGAAAGGCCAATGGAGAGTTCGCGGGTGAGGTTCGCAGGGTTCGGCCGAATTTTACCGAGAGCTTGAGTCGCCGTTCGCGAGAACATCAAATTCCGGGGGCGGACGGTTCGAGCCATCACTAATAACCAAGTGCACGTTTTCGAGCGGTTTTAGAGTCAAATTACATCAGTCATAAAGAGTCAATTACAGCTATGATGTTGATCGGTAATGTATCTCATAACGGTACAGTTCTTTCCTTTTCTATGTTCTTCAGCAAAACACCATTCTTTAATGGTTAAAAATGTCAAGTTGAGTTTACCACTGCTTAAATATTACTATATTTTGTTATATTTAATTAAATATTTAAGTTACACACACTACTATTTGGTTCAGAATACTTTTTTTCTAGTTTTTTTCATGGGCTCTAAAAAACTAGGTGCGTCTTACGATAATTTTACGAGGGGATGTCTGTATATTTCATTTATGTATGGTAATTGGGCTCACATTCATAATAATGTAACAATGATAATTTGTAACAACACGTACAAAATACTATATGATATATGTCTATTGAGATTACAGGACATAATAATGATTATTATTACCTTTTATAAACCAGTTTTTAGTGCACCCCCCACCAATGTTATGTTTAATATGTATGTGTATAGGTTTTGTTTTAATTAGCGGACCTTTTCACTAAAGGGGTTAATGGTGCTGTGTTGTGATCTCTATAGGGGGTTATTATCACTCCTATTTTAATCACATTTAGGTTTAATATTTCATGTTAATTGTGGCCCATCTAATGGTATGTGGGGTATGTTAGTGCTAGTGACTAAATTGTAGGTTTTATTGTTTGTAATGTTGGGTTTTTGTGAATAGCGGTTTTAGTTTCTGGCCAACGATTTACTGTGTTGAATTGTGTAGGAGGTTCAAGGAACCTCAATTCACAATTCATAGGCTGGATGGAAGCAGAGTTTAGTGGAGTTGAGCTTAGTTCAGATATATATTTTAATTGGTAATAATTTTTTTGGCCATTTAAAAAGCAAGTATATGTTTTCGTTAAGGTGAATTTTTTTTTTAAGTTGAAATTTCACTGCAGATTTTTAACTTTTTCTTCAAAAATCTCTAAATGATCCGGCCCAGAATCCAGAAATTTTATAGGAGTAAAGTATGTCTAAAAAGGAAAGCATGACCATACACCACCAAAGTGGATGCCGACCGAGACTTATTGATTCAGCTCTGTAACGCAGCGTGAGACGTCAGCACACTGATATCCAGAGATGACAGAATGCGCGGGCACCATTTGTGCCGTGGGTGGCCGGCCGTTACCTTCAATGAAAGACGCGGGATTTATTCATGGAAGTAAAGGCACCATCGGCCGGCATCGGCCAGAGAATATACGGACATGTAAGTTACATCTGGAAGGCTGACGAGCTGTGTGGCAACCCCACGAATTGATGTGAGGGCGCCACGACCCAAGGCCATAAAATAGCAAAAGGCATAATATCATATGACCGTGAAAAATATGCCTTTATTGCTACATGAGAAGATCAAAATGGTATAAGATCCAATTTCAAAGGATCCTCACTTTATTAGAGACCATAACGTCTATTTGGCCAAAAGTTTTATCTTAATGCAGGTATTTCAATCATACTGGTTGATTGACGAAGGCACCTGCGAAGAGATTAGGGATCCCGCCCCAAACTTTCCAGTTACCATATAGAGTTTGGATCTAGTCCCGTATAAAACCACCCCTTTTGCCAACAGCCACACAAAATAAAAATTTAAAAAACATCAGATTTGATATTAATATGGACATTATATTTGAAATGATTATGCCTTAGGACATGCGGACCAAAACTGCCTGCAAGTCACAGGAAAATCATTTTTAACAAAAAAACTGAAAGAATCTTGGCCTATCCTACAATGTAATTTTTTATAATGCATACAGTGCACAGCGTGTTTAATGTGCTTGATATGACAATACCAGTTGACAGCCAATGGGGGACACATTCCCTCTTAGCTAATCTGTCAGACTTCATGGACCCATCCTACTATCCCTTTATGTGGGGTTAGTTTGGGAGGAATTTTTTTATAAATTTTGTTCACTAATTGATGTTTGTTGGCTTTTTTCTTGTCACGGTTGGCCTCATGGTGGATGCCCTGCGAATAGGCCGTTTACAGGTATTTGGCTACTCACCAAGCTGGTTTAATTGCGGCTGGTGGCTGCGAACTGTTTTTGGGGCAGGGGGTGATTTAGGATGATAAGGTCATGAAAATGGAGGCGGGGGGGCACTGTCAGGCGTCTAAGCTTGTTGCTACAATATGTTTTCTCATTAAAGCGTGCGCTAATTCCTATTGTGATATATTCTTCTTCAAATTGTTATGTCATATGTTATATTTAGTAATGTTTGTTAAGGGAATTTAAGTTGTGCATGCAGTGGGGTGCTTCTCTCACCGTAGTATCATTAAATTAACGCGCGACTTTATTTATTTTCTTTTTGCTCTCCCACAACTCTTGTCACATCCTCAGCCAACAATTTTGGGTATACCTGCAGTCAGGCCGATAACCCGTGCCCACCCCCCTGCCCCTGCAGCATCAGATTCCTATGCGGCCTTCCCCTGCCGGGGTGAGGGGCGCAGAAGAGAAAAAATGAAACAGAAACAGGCAGAACCAATTTGGGAAAGACAGAAGTGGAAACAATTGGACCTCCGTGAGGTTAATACATTATTAAATATTTTCATCGTTTGCCATATACGCTACTACAAAAAAAATCTACTGTATCAACACACTAAAATATTAACCCTGGATGGGCTGACAACTCAAGTTTCCCCCCAATTGATCCGTTAATTAAGCATTTATTTTAATACTCTTTAATGTCACTAAATGGTGTTTGCATCCCAGATTCCTAGTGAACAGGCTTAGTAACATGGTTTATGGACCATCACAAGATCTCAGACCTTAGATTTGGCCTATTGCCAACGAGGGACACTTTTTTCAACCATAGATTTGAGTAACATCTTCCAACCTTATTATGGTTGGTGGACCAACTTATAGGTCCACCACAAGTCTAATTATCCGACTTTGGATTTACAATTTTATTTCATTCATCGAACCTGGTATAAGATAAGAACCATGGGGACATCCGAAACAACAACATACTATTGTTATTTAATGTTCACATTTAATCAAACAGAGATGTAAGCGGAGTCTGCCCTGAGGGGGTACACGCAAATGGTATGTGTTAGACACAAAACAGACAACAAGAAAGATCTTGCTCAGAGGCTCAGGCTTTTGATGTGATGTGATGGAAACAAATTGAACACAAAAGATGGGCAATCATGGGCCCTGTAGGACATTAGTGTTGAACAACGATTGTTTCTTCTCTGATGCCACCAAAGTAGAATATCCAAAGTATAGGGTGAACAAAACAGTCCCCCCCCCCCCCCCACGCGACAATCCTTACAGGTTAAAAAGTACAGATTTAAACAAAGATGTGTCCTTACATGCCCCATCTAGATTAAAATGAAATTGGGGTGGGGTGGTGAATCAGTACTCATTAGAAGCAACGCTGCCCCCACTGCTGATGAGCCTCACAGACACTGGGCGAGTGTTCTGTTTTGCTTTTGCCTACCAACATTAGATATCACTCCAAGATGTATTTATTGTGCGCGGGTATTAAGCCATGGTAATGGCAAACTGGTTTGGAAATAAATAGAACTTCACCCATATGATGAAGTTCAGTCGGATTTCCCAAGCTGATGCTTATATGATAGAATTGGAGAACTGGAGCGATGCCAGAATCTCACTGCAGCTTGCTTATCATGGACTCTTAAGCGGCTGTCACCACTGGCAACCCCGAGCTGGACCGCCGTAGAGTTCTGAAAAACTGCCACCAGATGGATAGTGCTAGCCCCTAAAAGGGTCAGTATTGGAATCCTTCCTTTCAACAACCATTAAAGTCGAATGAAAAACTGCAAACAGAAAGAGAGAAAAATAACCTAAATAAACAGATTTTTTAATTGGAGATAGTTGAACCCCTTGGACTACCAGCTCTCGTCACCTAACCCTTTTTTTACCTCTACCTCCCGTACCGCCCTCGTCCTGTCTATCTTACCAGCTTTACATCGGAGTTATATGGCCATTCTCTTTCCCCTCTTCCTTTGTACAACCCACCATCTCTATCTTAGGACGACGTAACCGTTTCTGTCAGCACTCACTCCCTCCTTTCCCAGTCTTGTTGCATTTGCCCCACTCCTGACTTACCCTTCAACCCAATCCCTTATGAAATAAAACACTGAGGAAAGAAAGGAGGCAAGTTGAACAGGGGGGCGAGCGGAGGAATCGGTCGCCGGGTACCGGATTTTCCCGACACTTACCCGAGAGCAAAAGAAAATTGCGAACAATGGCAGAGTTGTTGAACAAAAACTGACGCAACCAGCGACAGGGCCACACCGCGGACAGACAGGAGGAAAAACAGGGGGAGGAATGAACAGGTAAGAAACAGAAATCATGCACCATCCGTACCAGCCCAATGCCCTGCCCCTTATAACATCCAAATGAGGTGAAAACTCCTGTTAAACAGGCATTAAAAAACTAATAAACCTACGTATTGTTTCCGGAGTATCTTTAATAAGCGGACTCCTGGGCGTATAAGAGATCCCACCAAATTTTTCCAGTTTAAAAATATAGAGTTTGGGATATTCTTTTTGCCGTATAAGGACTACCTATCCGATGCTGAGTAGAGGGAATATTACTCGGCGTGACTTTGTGACATGGTTGAGGAATAACATGGACAGGAGAGACGATGACAAAAGGATCCCTATCCCGTACATCACACACCTGAAGGGAAAAGAGATCTGGGAAGGATGATCACCACGACGCGCACCCCGACAAAAAAATCACTGACAACGGTGGTGGGCAGGCATTTTCCCGCAACTCCTTATACGCGGTACGATCTTATCACAAACAGAAATCCCTATGAAACATCGGATGATAAGACCCAATCTGGTGCTAAAACCTCTCCTGACTGTTCAGGTAGGAGGTATTATCAACCGATCAACTATAGTAAGTACGCGAAAACAATCCTTGCTTTCTGCAGTCCAAGATACTAGGAAGTTAGTACACCTCTCTTCTTTCCACCCCTTTTCAACTTTTACCACTCCCTTGGAACCCGCCAGCTGCGAAACATGAACTATACCAAAATAATTGGACAACAACCAATAAAGGACAACAAAACAACATACAGTTGATAAAAAAAACCAAGCAAACAAGGGGTGGGGGCCCGGTCCGCTTCATCCGTGCGTTCCATCACTTCCCCTCCGCTTCTACGCTAGCTAGGCTTGCGAAAACGGTCCGCGTTAAAAGCGGACCCACTCAGACTTTCATTAGTTCCCCTCGGTCCCTCCCACACCTTTAACTCTTTCCGGACGTCATTTTCAGACCCTTTTCCTCCTTACATCATATGATCCATTATCCAGATATTTAATCCGTCATAAAGGCTCAGTACCTCCCTCCCTTCACTCCCTTCTCAACCCCGCCTCCCTCCCCTTCCACACCTCTTCATCCTCTCCTCGTCTCTACATACCACTTACTGCACGTCATAGTAGCTAAAGTTAATTAACTCGATCCACACCACCTCATACACGACTGGCATTTGGGAAACTGATTGCCACACCAGAAAACCTGGCCTCTCCCTAACATCTTTAGGGTTCATACTTCTAGTCCCTCCACCCAACGATTCTTCATCCTTTGTTTGGTTTATGCGTAAACCAGGATAATAGTCCCGATAAGCGGGAAACACGTAACTAGATTCCAATCCATCGCACCCAAACTTCATACGCAATAGCAGGACTTCTGGTCAATCATGTAATTCTTCTTTCCGGCGGTGCTTACACGCCACCACCTCCTTTCTTGTTCTCCATACGACTGGTAATAACCTCTCTCACTACGTGATCCAAAAAACTCCCCCCACTAAGACCCACACTTCTCTTAACCTACACGCGTCCTGACATACTTTGTCACTTTTTTCTGTGGACTAACGTTCCGTCCCCAGCTCCTAACGTCATCCTTTAACGCTCCCTAACTTTCTTGAGGCACCCACTCGAGTCGCGTCACCTTGCGAACTCCCTTCTTCCCCCCATCGCACAGTACGGCAATTCCCAAATTTCCATTTTTTTCACAACCTTAGGGGCACAGCCCCCCGTCTTTATTCGCTCGTTCTGTCCTCGTCATACCCGGCTCTTCCCTACATCTTTAGGACCAGGACCTTAAGGATACTCTGGGTCTTAGTGCCCCCCCACTACTGCGGCCACATTCTATTGCACTCCCCCGATTATCCCCACTCCACCTGTAATAGATCAACTGTTCACGCCTGACAAGATGAGGTGCGACACGGAACACCTTCCTCACGTAACACATATATCACAACAAGCCTTCTTTTACCTCCTCTTGCGGGTAGCCGCCACCTCTACCTCCATTCTCTCTGTATAAAGAAATAAGTCGGGATTAGGTCCTTGACCGTTTTTTTCTCGGTCGCCAAGACCAATTGGGAAGCTGCGTATTTTCGCCGCTGGTGGTGATATCAAACCGCAGGCGGATAGGGAAACCGGCGGAAGATAGAAGGGAGGGGGTGTCAACCTCCCTAGATCAAACTCCTGGTAAACAATACCCACCTATACGATGCTCCTTGCCTTGTTCCGCCCCTCTTCGTCGATGGGACCATAACGTCCTATCGGCATACTTTGTTCAGGAACTTTGATATAACACCGCTTTAGTCACTGGCGGCTGAACCCCTTTTCTCCCTCCCTTCTATCTCGACCACCGTATTCCCGTTCCTACCTCCTCTTCATTTTTCCTCTCTGTAGGTCAGCGCGGAACCCGACGAAGCACCGATAGAGGGAAACTCCCATCACAGATTTCGCCGGTGCTCTCTTGCTACTTGGCCTCATAGGAAGTTACGTTGCTCCAATAGAACTAAGCCACGCGCGATAGGGTAAGTATGGCAGTTCACTAACATGCGGCGGCGTCCTCTTCCCATCCCCCACCCAGCTGTCCTAGTTAAGCACATCACACAACCCTCCTATTCCTTTGGTACTGCTCCCCCGGGTAAATTCTGATATTTTAGACGCGAACATTCACAATAGCGGAAACGTTCGCGTCCGCACCGTTGTCCCATCGTTTGAACGGGTTCCATAGCGAGTTGGCTCACCATTTTTCATATTCTGCTGGCTGGGAAACGAAACTCGCATGACCAGATACACTCCGCGTCTGTTTTTAGTCGATACTGCCGGGATTGAGGAAATGGTGACTGGAGCGTGTAGAGACGAAGAAGGAGGGAGAGATAATGGTGGTACGGAAGGGGGACGCGACAGATTGGAAAGCAGGCGGGCATGGAGGATTTGTATATGCCGGGACTGTGAAAAAAAAAAAACCAAACATGGAGGTGGTCAATAGCGCAAGTCCACAGTTCCTGAAAAACTACATGGGTTTCCTGTATGATGCCACAACTATCAAGCTTTATCAGTTAAAATGTCTCAAAGTGGAGACCATATGCTAATACATATAAAAAGGGTTATATTAAAGTCCTCCTTATTAAAATGATATACAAATCCATCTCTGCAATTAATCCACAAGATGATGTTATGGCGCCATTATCATATCCTGCATGTTTCGCCACACAGGCTTCCTCAGTGTTAGGGCGGCTTTCTAGTGAATAAAAATAAGTCAGAATATTTTTTCTATCATATTCTCTTTTGCATTTACGTGTCAACAAGTATACAAATCAGTAATAGAATACATTTTTTCTATAAACAATGGTATACTAGATATATATTATCCGTATTTTTTGGCATATAGACGCATTTTCACTCCAAGATTGGGGGGCAAAAAGGTGCCTTCATTTATACGCTGAATGCGCGACCCCCATGTGGCAATCGGCCCGGTGGTGGCACCTTGGTTTGTAAGCTTCTACGGACACGGAGATTAGGTGGCGGGAGTGGATGAAGAAGATGTCAGATTGTGAGATGCTAATGCCGCCCTCTCCCATATGAACTGTATAATTTCCATCGCCAGCACTGAACTGCCATAGGAAAAAGAGACAAAGTATAGATGAATTTGCATCCTACCTTCTTTCTGTCGTGGGAACAGAAATCACTCCCCACGGACACACGGTTTAGAGGAGACAGCCCGGCACCCCCCACCCCCACGTCCTCCGTGTAGAGTGTACAGGGGAAGATGGACGTTGTTCAGCTGAGAGAGTTACTGCTGCTAGTGACACTCTGCATGATTGGATATTGCTTTCACAACAATATTGCATTAACCCAATGGATGTGAAAACTTATTAAAATCTTTTTTTTCTGCTTTTCTGCCCTAAAAACTTCTTATATGCCGGTGCAGTCTGATATGGCGAAAATACTGTATATATATATAAAACTTGTCACCAATACCTTGGTCAATAACGGGAGTGAAGAATTATAAGGCAGGTGTATTTTTGAGGAATATTTTATTATTGAACAACAACCCTGTTCTCAATGAACCCAAAAATCTCATTATATCAAAAGCTGAATATTGTTGGAAAGTAGTTTTTAGGTGTTTTTAGTGTTAGCTATGTTTTTAGGGGATATCTGGTGTGCAGGTGACTTATACTGTGATAATATTAGGGCAACTTAACAAAAAACACATTTATACCCTTTCAATTATTTATTTTTACCAGTGAAACCAATATAACATCTCAAATCACAAATATACATTGGCATCAAAAACAAAACAAAAAACAAATTCAGGTGACCAATATAGCCACAGTTCTTTGAAAGCACTCAAAAGGCCTGCCATCCTGGATTCTGCAGTGTTTTGATCTGGTTCACATGAACATTGCGTGGAGCAGAAGAAACCACAGCATCCAGAACTGTTCAAGAGAGGTGTATGTTTTCCTCCTTGTAAATCACACCATTTGATGAGGACACAGGTTCTAAATGGGGTTCAGATCAGGTGAAAAGGAGGACATTGTCATTAGTTTTTCTTTTATACCCTTTCTTGCCAGCACGCTGTGGAGTATTGGACGCGTGTGATGGTAGCATTGTCCTGCTGAAAATCATGTTTTCTTGAAGGATGCAGACTTCTTCCTGTACATTGCTTGAAGGAATGGTGCTTTCAGAAACTGGCAGTAGGACTGGGAGTTGAGCTTGAAATCCATCATAAACCCGAAAAGGCCCCAAAAGCTCATCTTTGATGATACCAGCCCCAAACCCAGTTACTACACATCCACCTTGCTGGCATCGGAGTCGGACTGGAGGCTCTCTGCCCTTTAGCAATCCAGCCACGTGCCCATCAATTGGCCATCAAAGACTCGCTTTCATCAGGTCCATAAAACCTTAGAACAATTCAAGTCTTGAGATGTTTCTTGGCCCAGCTTGACGGTTTCAGCTTGTGGTCTTGTTCGTGGTGGTAGTCTTCAGCATTTATGTCGAGTATTGCACACCTTGTGCTTTTGGGCACTCCTGTGATGTTGCAGCTCTGAAATATGGCCGAACTGGTGGTAAAATGGCCGGCATCCCAAAACAATATGTAAAGAACATCGATAACTTCCACAGGGTAGAACAAGGGGGTTCAAACCCTTTCCTCCGTGGGGGTCATCTTAGTGAATTTCCTCCTACATAAGTAGGAGCCTGGGGACTTTAAAGGCCAGTCTCAATTGAGGTAAAAAGGTAACAATTTAATTCACAATGAATCGATAAAATTCAGTCCATTAAAGTTCAAAGTCTGTATGCAGAGTGAAACAACAGAGGAAATTCCTCAGGATACAATGATCCAAATATGCGCCGCTGGTGGTGCGAGTGTCCACACGAAGAGAGGATGTAACCCCAAATCCTTCACAGCAGATACAACAAGACCCCAACGTACGTTTCCTATATTGTCTTCTTCAGGGGGTTTATGCGAAAGCAATGGGTTCAGTCCTTTAGACGTAGAACGTTAACGCATGCCAGCATTTCTTAGCGTCGTGCCACGGAAAAATAGGAGGAACGGAGGGATACTGTTAGGCATGCCCTTTCCTGAGGTAGGTGTGCATAGTGCAGTAAGCGGTTTGGCGTTTCAAAAAGCCATGTGCTTAAGGTAAGTGGGTTTCCTCCTCGTGTTCCCTGTGTGAACCCATTGCTTTCGCATAAACCCCCTGAAGAAGACAATATAGGAAACGTACGTTGGGGTCTTGTTGTATCTGCTGTGAAGGATTTGGGGTTACGTCCTCTCTTCGTGTGGACACTCGCACCACCAGCGGCGCATATTTGGATCATTGTATCCTGAGGAATTTCCTCTGTTGTTTCACTCTGCATACAGACTTTGAACTTTAATGGACTGAATTTTATCGATTCATTGTGAATTAAATTGTTACCTTTTTACCTCAATTGAGACTGGCCTTTAAAGTCCCCAGGCTCCTACTTATGTAGGAGGAAATTCACTAAGATGACCCCCACGGAGGAAAGGGTTTGAACCCCCTTGTTCTCCCCTGTGGAAGTTATCGATGTTCTTTACATAATATGCTTAATTGGTAGTAGGCTTTCGAGCCTATACAGCTTGGAGTAAGACAACATGCATAAAGAGGATGATGTGGTCAAAATACTCATTTGCCTAATAATTCTGCACTCCCTGTAGAATGTATTCACACAAATAAAATTAAAACTATCTAACCATGCTTTAATAAATTAGTTGCTAACCAAAATGTTTCACTGTGCACATATGATCTGCAGTGGATGTTTTTAGAATATTTCTGTTGGCGCTGTCCGATTATTGACAAAAGGTAGCCAATTAGATTGGGGCACTACAGTATCAATACAGTAAAGTCACAATTGCCAGAGACTGATTAGGGTAGAATGGGTCCCTAGACAAAGTAGCAGATTTAGACCCTCATCCCCCTAGTCCACATTTATAAGAGATTGTAAGGGTACAAGGCATTGCATTGCTTGTATATGCATAGCCAGTCTACTCCGATTCCTGACTACCAGTACAACTTTCCTTATGAAATGACAGGCAGGTGTAGAGCTTTTACCAACTGTCATATTTATGTGGTCGACATTCAAAGGGGACAGGAGAGTTTAGGCTATACGCCTGTGTGATTACCCCAACCAAACAACCAAATGGGTGGACTCCGGTGGTGTAGGAACCACCATAGCTGCCATAGCAACACTAGGCCACGGGCTGCTTCTTTTTTTTTCCTTTACTGTCCGGGCCCCCCCATCAACCATGACCCCCCCCCCCCTCCGGTGCGGCTAAAGACAGAGGTAAGCAGGGGAAGTGGAAAAAATTTTTCACCTGCTTGTCCCGACACTGAACTCTTAGATCCTGCCAGCTAGAGGGGACTCCCCCTTTATCCCCCTCCTCTCTCACTCCTCTGCTGATCCGTCAGATAATGCTTCCTGCAGCTTGTATCCCAGCCAATAATAACGCAGGATAGGACACACCCTCTCCCCCTCTCCAGCTGCTCTAGAAAAAAAACTAAAAAACCTGTGACACTAATTTTGAACATTCATAGCAGGAAAACCATTTATAATATAATCATGAAACTTTCAGGGTCAGTAATGCTCCCCTACTACTACTTACACTCCGAGTTTCACTACTCTAGCTACAACACTTATGAGTTAATTTCAACTAAAATCCAGCCAGATAATGCTTCTTCATCACCAGAGTGATATACTCCTATATGCAACATTTCACTTGCCTACATTGAACACATAGATCTTTAAATCCCTGCATGGTAGAACCTTGGGGGGGGGGGGGGGGGGGGGGGGGGTGGGGGAGACTATATCCATGCAAATGTTCAGGTCCCTGAGCACAATCCTTCTTACTAAAAGCTCCCTATTAAATATTGCTTCCCTATGAGCATAAAGCACTACTCTGCTGCATACATGCTTTCACTTATCCTAATTTGGTAAAACCTTAAAATTGTAGGGGTTACCAGCTAACCCCTGAGACTATAATGGCCTACTCTGCTACACGCTCAGGGACCTGACATTTTGCATTGATGTAGTCTCAGGGGTTAACTGCTAACCCCCAACATTTCAAAGGTATACTACCCATACATTTTTTATAGACAAGCACTACTGGGAGCACTTGGATTATGAAATTAACTCTTTTTTCCTAAACCTGACTCAATTCCATCTTGCTGTTTCTCGACATCTAATATCGGTATAATTTTGTTTATGTATTCTCAAGCCACAGTGCATAGTGTGCAAGAGCACTTGGATTATGAAATTAACTCTTTCATGAGTTCATAACTTGTTCAAGGTACATGTGACCCGTTGAGCCTATAAGTACCTTTCTCTGCCAGTGCATAATGTGCAAGAGCACTTGAAGACATTGGTCAAACCTTAGGAATATCATTGGAAAAATGGACTGGTAAAATGACTGGTAGGCCAAGGAAGACATTTAGTCCTATGGACACATTTCATTCCAATGTATCCCAGTCAAGGATTTCACATTTACCTTGCAATCCAATCATTATTGTACCTTTACTTTAAAAATGTGCATGCTCTTACTAGGCAACTATCTATACCAAATGTATAATGTATAATGCACAGCCATATTTATTAAGAAGAACATACTGGTGACAGGTTCTGTAGTTATAGCTAATGATTAATTACAAGCACTCTGTCTGTCATGTCTGCCTTTCATTCACAGAGATATACTGCTATCATGTCTGCCCTTCATTTACATAGAGATATACTGCTGTCATGTCTGCCATTCATTCACATAGAGATGTACTGCTGTCATGTCTGCCCTTCATTCACATAGAGATATACTGCTGTCATGTCTGCCCTTCATTCACATAGACATATACTGCTGTCATGTCTGCCCTTCATTCAAATAGAGATATACTGCTGTCATGTCTGTCCTTCATTACCATAAACAAACATACTGCTGCCATGTCTGTGCCTAATTCTCATAGAGATATATACTGCTGTCCTGTCTGTCCCTCATTCTAATAGAGATGCATACTGCTGTCATGCCTCTCCCTCACTTCCTTGCTGCTGTCAATGTGAGGAACTATCTATAAAGGGGGGCTCTGTTTCCCATTAATGGGGGCTCTTTGGCAACCTCCAGGGGGTCTCACTGGCTATCTACCTATAGGTAGTGGCAGGTCAGGGGGGGCCCATAAAATATTTTTTCTATGGGGCCCAGTGATTTCTAGCTACGCCCTGGTGGACTCACTGAAAACTCGGAAGGGGGGAGGATTCACCGCTGAAACAAGGTGATGAACTATCAAACACAACAAGCTGTTAAACTTTAATCTACCAATATTGCAATAAGTTTCATTTCCTCCAACATCTTGTGTTCTAACGAATGCTTATTGTTGCACGCAACAGATTAACTTTCGATTGATAAAGCCTTTACATTCAATATTTTCACTAGAATAAAGAAATTGAAAATACATTAGTAAAAGTAGAGTAAATACCGGCAAAGACGTAGAATATATTGTGCAATGTAATATTATCTGCTATCGCTTCTATGGAACTCAATAAACACAGCTGGTGACCTGACTGCAATGTATATTGTGACTACAGACTAATCTACTAGATCCATAGGGAAAATAAATATCCGGATCGGTCCTACACTCACAGAGATGATACCATACCATTAACCCCCCTAGCGCACCGCCCATATCGCGCCGTTTACAACGGCACGATATGGACGATCAAGGCAGTGTACATAGTACACTGCCCGCCGTTTCCGGCATCCCGCCGGAGCTCTACGCGCAGCTGTTGTCATTACTGACAACAGCTGTGCGGGAGAGAAAGCCGGCGCTCCTCCATTAACATGGAGGTCTATGGCGACGCCCCCCCCCCGCCCCCTTCCGCGTCACCGTGACGCGATCGGGGCGGAGCCGCCAACCCGGAAATGCTACGGCGATGTAAACAATCGCCGCAGCTTTCCGGGGTGGCATAAAGTCTCCCCATCGGCGGCTTCCCGGGCGGTTGAGGCGAGCCTAAAGCTCGGACGAGCTAGGCTCGTCTCAACCGCTAGGGAGGTTAAACAAGGGGTGTCAAGCTCAAACACACAGTGGGGCCAAAATTTAAAACTTGGACAACCTTGATGTTTATTGACCAAATGTCTACAATTGAGAAAGTTTTTCCTTCCTTTTCCTTTTTATATGGAAACAAATCTGGAACAAGCAAAGCATAACACGTGTGACATAGTATGTCAAATAAAAGGCACATTCATTTCTTAAATTAAAGATATTTATCTTGTGGAACACATTTAATTACAAAATGGAAAAAAATGGACAATGGCAACAATAAATTATATACACAATCATTAGAAACCAAGACCAATAGGTAGGGGGTACTGCATGGGCCACCCAGCAAAAGGGCCATAAGTCCTCATAGCTAGGACAGGGTATTTAAAAAAAGAAAATATGTTTAAAAATGTATTAAACAGAAGCTTTTGATAAAGAAATTTAAACATTTTATTGTAGCAAACTACGGCCTCTAGGAAACAATCCAAACAATTATCCTCTAGGTGTTATCCTAACTTATTGCAGGGAATGAGGGGAGCCAAAGCGTCTTGACACCAAGGGGGTAAAGGGCCAAATTATAAGACTGAAGGACCGGTTTTGGCCCTCCGGGCCTTAAAATGCCCACGTCTGACCTATACAATATGCTCAATATACTCAATGTGTTTCATCCCCTAAAAAGGACTTCTTCAGGAGTAGTTTGTGTCTTTAAGAAGTAGGTCTTTCTGTGTATATAAGCAAAAAGCACATCAAAATACAGTATTACATAAAATATCATGCAAATTAACATGACAGTAAAATCTTGCAAAGTTTCCTTAAGCACCTTGGCGTTATGCCCAAAGCCAGCACGGGCGCAGTTTGATCGTGAATCAAACTGCGCCCGTACCGGGATCGGGCACATCTGCCGGCTCTCTGTGTGCCTGCAGCACTTTTTACAGAGCTGCAGACACACAGAGCCTTTCCTATGTTAATGGAGGGGCGCTGCTTTTCTCCCCACACACTGCCGGCGTCTATTTGAGACGGGGGGAGAGCCGGCAATCATGTACTGTGCCACAATTGCCGGGGAAACAACTTTTTGTGCCATAGAAAATGGCGCGAAAAGCCTGTAACGCCCAGGGAGTTAAAAGTTAGGGATTTATCAATCAATAGTTCAGGTCCATGATAGATCACCCACAAAAATTTCAGACAACGCTGGAAGGGACTGGACCTAAGCCACAGTGGAGAGTAGTGAATTCACAGATGGACCAACAGGGCCACGTGGCCAGAGGGCCCTAACATAGATGTGTGGACTCCACCAATCACCTCCAATTAAAGGACCAAGGGGATATTGACACTGATCTATCCTCTTACTCCCTATAGGAAAAATATATAGATGTACCCATTCAGCTCACATCCATGATACTTATTTACACATTATAGTGGGGAATATTAGTAATCCCAGTTGTCAGAATATAACTGGTATTTAAGGTGTCTCAATCCCAGGGGATTTTCAGCGGCCCCCATGCATTGGGCACAGGAATTCACCTGTCAACTGATCCCCCTGGATCTTCTTAGAAAGGGAAGAGGAGGATAGGTGAGGGCCTTTCTCAGGCTTGTATGGGGAATGGTGATCTCACTCAAACAGACAGTGTGATGCCATCATCCCAACTATTATAGAGAAGGGTTTTGACACAGTTACTTGGAAAATCCAAGTCTCTGTGTCTGAGGACGTTCCCGTTCAGGCAGCAACGGGTAAAAGGGATTTTCAAGGCATCAATTTAGGTATAAATCATAGGTATAAACAACAATCAAAAATTTTAAAAGTCCGTATTTTAATAAAGTCCATAAACAGAATAAATCTGCGTCCATCCAAGTGGTGGGGCATGTATATAAATTGCTTCTCAACGCGTTTCGCTACATTAAGCTTCTTCAGGAGAATGTGCAATTGACAATATGCTATGTGAGGCACGGAGACACCCGGACATGGGGGGAGTAGCATCGAGCACAAAAGGAGAAAGGAGAAGTAGAGGAAGAAAAAAATGATAAAGGTAAGGTCAATTTAACCGTTCATGTAGGTCAAAAGTATACTGGCTGATGTGCCAGTGAGTTTCTGCATAGTGTGAGCCACTAACTCACCTTGTTAGAAGGTTCTGTTACTTGAACTTGAGGGTATAATGTTTCTGGCGTAAAGGGTGTCCCAATTAATGTCCAGATGAAGGGATGCTCAGAAGACTGCAGGCATGGGGACTGGTTGGAACTAGGTAGAGAGTAGGGGTATCAAGGTGGAGCATTTGAGAGAGACATACTCCCCTGACACTACCACCACAGTTTGATTATACACTTTGATTATCACCATTTGTCACCTCTTTACACACATACTTACCCCTATCCGCCCACATAACCTCACTTAGCACAACACAGAGCCACACACATCCACACTACATTTCACAGTAACACACTTCACATTAACTTACACTGCCCCCCAAACACAAGCAATCACATCAGCTCTTCCACACATACACACACACCCCCCATTCACTCCCTTGTATCCCCCCATCTTCACCCTCCTTTCTCAGTCCCCCTCACTTTTCCTTTTCTCTCCCACAACACACCGGGCACTGGATGTTAACAGGTGTACTCCTCTACTACCATGAGAGACTGTCTCTCTCAAATGCTCCACCTTGATACCCCTACTCTCTATCTAGTTCCAACCAGTCCCCGTGCCTGCAGTCTTCTGAGCATCCCTTCATCTGGACATTAATTGGGACACCCTTTACGCCAGATACGTTATACCCTCAAGTTCATGTAACAGAACCTTCTAACAAGGTGAGTTAGTGGCTCACACTATGCAGAAACTCACTGGCACATCAGCCATTATACTTTTGACCTACATGAATGGTTAAATTGACCTTACCTTTATCATTTTCTTCTTTCTCTACTTCTCCTTTCTCCTTTTGTGCTCGATGCTACTCCAGCCATGTCCGGGTGTCTCCTTGCCTCACATAGCATATTGTCAATTGCACATTCTCCTGAAGAAGCTTAATGTAGCGAAACGCGCTGAGAAGCAATTTATATACATGCCCCACCACTTGGATGGACGCAGATTTATTCTGTTTATGGACTTTATTAAAATACGGACTTTTTGATTTTTTGATTGTTGTTTAAACCTATGATTTATACCTAAATTGATGCCTTGAAAATCCCTTTTACCCGTTGCTGCCTGAACGGGAACGTCCTCAGACACAGAAACTTTGATTTTCCAAGTAACTGTGTCAAAACCCTTCTCTGGCCTTTCTCAGGCGCCATCTGTGCTGCTAATTGGCTTTCACGTACACCAATCAGCAGGGGTTCGAACAGGGGATGTATAATATAGTGTTAGACAGAACCTCAGAATAGGGGCACATAACCATTGAATCAAAGGTTTTGATGATATCTGGGAGGCACACAAAATGTGTATTACTGTACAATGGTGTTGCCTAATGCTTCATAAAAAAAATACTTATACAGGTCAGTATAGATTAAGAGTTTTATGTGATACTGAGGGCCGCACTTGTGGCCCTCCATATCAACTCAGTTGCCCGCCACTGGTCTAAATTATAGTTATTGGGCAGAGACTAAATGAGAGGCGAGTGGGTGTAATATATGTTCAACTACCCCTCCTCTTACCTGAAATAAAGGATCCCTCAAACAAAACCACATACACCTTTAGATTTCTCTGTCAGATTTCCTTTAGATCTCCTTTTGTTTTACCAAAACCATGTAATATGAGGGACTTTCTAAACCATCAAGTCTACCTGTGTTCAATCACAGAGGACTCGGCACTACATAGTTGTTGGTAGATCTGAAGGATATCTGACAGAGAGATCTAAAGCCCCCCATACACCTTAAATGTAGCCACACACGGTTCGATTTTG
>CM070038.1:94236637-94250382 GCA_036250615.1 Ptychadena robeensis
AACAGGCTGAATGGATTTCTTTCCAGCTTCTATCCCGTGTGAATGTGTTCTGATTCACACTGGCTAGAGGCTGGGGAGTAAGGGTCCTGGAGGTCGCCATTGAATGGGAATCGATGTGCCCATGTGGTGACGTGACGTCACCACGCTGTGATTGATCAGGGGGCGATTGCACTGGAATTTACCCGCGTATGGCTAGCTCTAGATTTTCTACTATGTTCCCTCCAGTGTGTTTAACCTAATCCATCTTGCGGATGGAAGTAGTGGTGCAGTTATCTGTTTAACCAATTTTCTTTTTGAATTGTACTGCACTTTTTCATCTCATTTCCAGAACTCTATACTTCGTGGGGATATTAGTTATATTTAATTTCATTTTAAGTAGTCATTGAGTTTGGTCCTCAATATTGCTTTAGGCAGGGGTGCACATAAGTGGTACTCTGGTACTCAAGAAGGGCCAAAACCTAGCTCTGCGTACCTGCATTATTGTTGCACAGCTCATATGCGCACTAACAACTTGGAGGCGCTCCGTGTCTGGGCGGCCGCAGCGAAATGTTACATGTATACAATTTATGTCACTTGGATAACTGAAGGGAAACATGAATAACTATGAAAGGTGAGGGGAGTGAAATTGTGAATGTAAATGAATAATTCCCAAAAAATAAAGATTGGACTTTAGAGTCAAAGTAGGCATATGTAAGGGTAAAATCTGATAAGATAAGCACTGTGTGACATGAAAGGTTGACATTTGGGCTGCTGGTAGTATAAAGGCACCCACACATGTAACGAGTGGGCACCGACAGAGCAGGTCTGATCAGCTCTGGAAAGCTGTGCTCAGTCCCGAGCTGACAGCTTCAATGGAGATGCCAGTCTTCATTGAAGTTAACGGCATCGGCTGGCATCGGCCAGAGAATATCGGACATGTCCGTTCTGTGGGGCGACATGGATCTGTCGTCCCATGTGGCCACCCGCGAGCGTGCATTGGTCGGCAGCAAAATCGGCGTGTATGGAAGGCTTTAGGGTTAGTTACTAAGCCAGATTTTTAGGGTTGTACTACTGAGGTATGAGATCTCGGGGTTCAAACGTGTTGTTACATTTGACCCAAAGCCAGCTGGTGACCTGTGGATGGAGACCGCTTATCAGTGGCTAAATCAGGAACAGGGAGGTCCATCTGCAGCAGAACCTACCATGTAGGAAGCTGACGCAGAGGACAGTGAGGGAGACAGCGAGGACGACCACCCTACATATGGGGTGAGTACCAAACATCCTCTCCTGGTACTCATCGGAGGAGCTCACTAAAAAGTTATGTGCACCGCTGTCTATATGCATCTTTGTAATCTTATTCTCATGGCCAGCTAGTTGGAAAATATAGACATTCTAATAACCTATAGCCAATATTTATGGCATTTTCAGTACCGCCCAGGGCGGACTAAGCTGCAGAGTAAAGTTTACAACAACCAGTGGTTGCATATAACATCTGAAGGTTGTTCATCTCAGAGGAATGTTATCAGTCAATATTGACTCTTCATCTGTTGTCTATATGTAGTATGCATACTTTCCTGTTACCAAGACTCTTTAAATTTGAATAACTAGAGGCAAATAAAGGTCCCAGGATTTTTTTAGTATCTTGTTATGGTTGACTATTGTGACAGACTGGTCATCTGTCACTGTGTGAATGGACCATTAGGTGGTGTCCTGAAAGGAGTCTGGGAATTATTTGCACAGCAACCCTAGGTTGCTGAGTGTTTTTCTTTTGGTTCTGTTACAGGACCCCTGGACTCTGGGATAAGATGGATGGAACTGGGTGGGCTTCCTATTCCAACAGGTACACTCAAATAGTAAATATCTGTAAAGCTAGCCATACACGTGTCGATTCCCGAGTGATCGATCAACCATCCGATCAATTCCGGTGAAGCCACAGGCGTTGATCGATCGACCGACCATACAAGTCTGTGCCTACCACCTTAGGCCACCGATTCCTGGACGATTCTGTTACCAGTTGATCGATTCACAAATGTCAACGCCCCTTGATGTGTGCCCAATCGATCAGAAAACACCAACAGGTTGGTTCTCTGGCCGATCCGATTTGGGGGCCATGTCGATCGGGCAAGGTGGGCTGCACTCGATTCCTCACCGATCGATTGGCGTGCACGTGCCTGGTGATCGATCGCCCAGTAATCGTGTGGAAAATCGACCTGTGTATGGCCACCTTAAAAGCTTGATGAGGTATAACCTCAAAAAAAGACGTACTTTTACCCCCAAAAAGAAAGGAAGGGAAAAAGGATGATGCTGATAAAAACTTGATGAGGAGCGGATCACAGATACAGCCGATTGTGGTGAAATGGCGTGTGGAGGGGGAAGTGATTTCAAAGCTGTCCTGACGTGATGACTGGGGCTTAGTGGTCAGAGGTCACACTCGCGCAGCCTATGGGAGACCGGTAGTATAGGTTGCTAGATCCTTTCTGTCCGGTACTAAAAAATAGATTTGAATAATTGGAATCCCA
Source organism: Ptychadena robeensis (assembly GCA_036250615.1). Taxonomy (NCBI): domain Eukaryota; kingdom Metazoa; phylum Chordata; class Amphibia; order Anura; family Ptychadenidae; genus Ptychadena; species Ptychadena robeensis. The sequence continues at coordinate 94,239,136 of CM070038.1, forward strand.
CTTTAAAAGAAAGGCCTTTGTTTTAAAGTGGGATTCCAATTACTCAAATGGTTAACACCTGGTTGCAGGTGAGTGGAGCTGGGTGTGTCTCCACATAGATTTTCTCACAACACGGGTGTATCGGGTCCCCATCAAATGGCAATTGATGTGCACTTTGGTGCACATTGATTTTCCGTTCGATTGACCTGCGATCAATCACAGCGTGGTGACGTCACCACGCTGTGATTGATCATGGGTCGATTACATGGGATTCTACCTGTGTATGCCCAGCATAAGAAAAGGAGCCACAGAGTGTAAACGCCTGTGCAATTCAGGGACATGTGTGGAAATAGTGATCTATGTGCAGAAGTCCACTTGGCTTCCATTACAGCAGAGCTAGAATTTTCCAATTTGCACGGGGAGTACTCAGAAAAGCATGATAAGCAGCACAGGCAATATTCTTATTCACAAAATATAGCGCATTTTTCACCACATATTCGCAATGATTTTATAAATCCGAGAATTCATGATCTCCAGTGATTATTACCTTCATTGCGCAAATCGGCACTTGTACGCAATGCTTGGTAGTTCCGGGTACTTATAAACCTTTGTGATTACAGAGATGTAGATTTTCACAAAAGCTCGAAGTACCGATAGTAGCAATAAGAATTTGCAATTACAATATTCGCAATCAACACTTGGAAGGAGTGTTAGACCTCTGCACAGGGACCACTGCTTGACAACAGGGTCTGGCAGTGGAACAACATTTCTACTCAGGCCATTGATTCTGCATATAGAAGAAGAATTCTCACACACCCTTCTTGTTGCTTCTGGAAAATATTGATTTTGGATTTACGTGGATCGACTGAGCTGAGTCAATGTAAATGAAGGCTATTCAATGACATACCTGTCTAACTAACTAATGCCTGCCATACACCCACAGACGGGTGCAGACAGACGAGCTCCCATGGAATGCAGCATGATGGCGTCATCGCGGTGCATTCTGGGGCTGCTTTAATCGGCCGGGCACCCTTTGTGTACCGGCCATTATCGGCGTCTTCATTGAAGTTAACGCCATCGGCCAGAGAACATCGGACATGTCCGTTCTCTGGCCGGCCGAGCTGTGGAGCGACAGGGATCTGTCTCCCCATGTGGGCACACGCCGATTGGCGGTCAATTTTAAAATTGGCCGCTAATCGGCGCGTGTATGCCAGGCTTAACTAATTAACTAACTGCAACCTCTGTGTCCAGGTTTTGTACCTGAACGAATGAAAGAGCAAACACTTCTTGAAATTATGCTGTTTGGATAGTTTGTACAAAGTATATTATTATCATAGAAGTAAACATTTGAAGTTTATAGTACTTATGGATACATTTTAAGGAAAGTTTTAGGGACTAGACCACCAAAAATAAAAATTTTGTGTGAGTGAGGGCTGAGTTATCCTTTTGGCCTTGTATTTAGTGGACATAGAAAATGTGAAAACCAGGGGTGACCCCGTGGTCAGTTGGCACCTACTGGTTGATCGCGAAGGTATGGTTTTTCAACACGACCCGCCCCATTCACCAGCTAGAAGAATTTTATTTTTCTTTATTATCAGGCGCAGGAAGGTCCGACCGGAGGAAGAACTTTTTCCTTAGAGACCCCAGTCTGAAGCGAGAAATCCGTTGATGTACCAGAAATGACGTCAGTGATGTCACATACAGTTTTTGCTATTCATACTTTTATAAAAGTCCAATCTGCCTGTTTGCAGACGGGCATGACCTATGTTCGTCCAGCAGTACTCCTCAGTAAAAAGAAGCTCACAAGCCAAAAAAGTGTGCCCACCCCTGGTGTAGACCAAGGAACTCAACATGGAGGTGTCACTAATATTATCCCCAATACTGTCTGTTGGTTATAGTTTTCTGTCAAATTATATATTGTTTTAGTTTGGGACGATTGGTTAATGTGTGTTGCTTTGACAGATATATTACATTTCTTTTTAATTGGTGATAACTTTTTTACCTTACTTTGGGGCTTGATAACAAACTTAGATGCTGACAATTGATCATTGTGGTATTTTAGTTTGGTAATTTTTTAAGACGGTAATGAACTGTAATCCAAAATAACCCTTTTTATATATGTATTGTGTTTCATGGCTTGCGCTATATCGGAGGTTAGAGTAGAAATGGCACCCTCCCCCCACCAAATAATGAGGAGTTTTTATGAATCTATGGATAGAGGATCATATATTACATAATATGATGGGGGTTTCCGAAGGTGCCTTTTCAATCAATATATGACACAATGAAATACTTAAAAAAGATTCTCATTGTAATTTATTAGGGGAAAAATACATATATTCTTTTGTACAAAAAAAACAAGCAATTTGTTGATATACAGATATAGCCAGTCCTTATACATTTTTTCTTCAAATAGCAGCCCCAACAACGGGGGTGATGTCCAAGCTGTGTATGGGAGTGACCTTCGACGTGTTTCGTCCCTTTGGGACTTTATCAAGAAGACCCATTCACAGACCTGTCAAGTCTCCCGTTTTGGCCGGAAAAGTCACGTTTTTATGTGGCTTTCCCGGCCAAAGCCCGATTTCAAGAAATCCCGGATTTTTCCCGGATTCTTGACATTGAGCTGATCTAGCAGTGAGAGGGCGTTACTCTCCCTGCTAATGTCCCACCCCGCACATTGTCAGCACAAGCGGTGTGGGACATTAGCAGGGAGAGTAACGCCCTTTCCCTGCTAGATCAGCCAAAAGGCTGGTGAACGCCGGAAGTGACGTCAGTGGTGTCACTTCCAGAACGCGGAACTACAAATCCCATGAAAAATTGCTGACATTACGTTCCGGCATGTTCAGACTGTCATTTTATTAGTTCCAATGACAGCACGAACATGAAAACAATGCAGGAGCTCCAAGATCTTGCCCAGGTAGTCACTCCAGAACCAGTTTTGAAAGTAACTATGTAGAAAACCTTGGAGGTGAGTATTATTACTGAACAAAGTGGTTTCAAATCCTTACTCTCTGTGGTGTATAGATCCAAAGAACAAAGAGAGGGGAACTTTATGAGGAGGTACCCTTTTACCCTGGGATTTTGATGGAGCTGGAGAATGATTAAAGAATTAATGCATATTTACTGAATAAAACCAATGTTTAATGATTCCAAAATACATAAACAACAAAGCCAAAATTTTAATACCTTATCATATAGAGCACATATAACTCAACATTTGAAAACAAAGTGCATCCACTGCTATACATGTGATTTAGACCAATCGCAGAATCGTTCATATTCAAGTGAGTATTATTACTTTGGAGGTATTTTGGAGTTTATTACTTTTTTTTTGGGGGGGGGGGGGGTTAATAGCAGTATACGGGACTTGTTTTATTATGAGTTGCATTCTTGTACAGTGTTTCTTTAAAGGAAAGCTTTAGTGATTCTTCATAAGTGTCTTTTAAAGCTTGTTTTAAAAATGATTTTATTATACAATTACATTATTTGTACAAAATGTGTTTACCAGATAATTGTTTGCCACAGCACCCTTGTTTGTAGAAGACATAACGCATTTCAATAATTAAAATGTTGCTGTACCTGCTGGGTAAAAGGGATGATATGCCCCCTGGGGGCCACCCTGATGATCTAGGGATAACGCTAAAATTTTTGAATTTCGCTTCGGTAGAGGTGGTTGCAAAATTTTAACTAGTTGATTTGATGAGGAAATTGCAAAGCACTTAGACATGTTTTCATCACAAAAATAGTAAGAGATGAAGAGAGGGGTTGTGAGAACATAAAAAAATGCACATGTCGTTTCTGAAACAATCAAGTTCAAAGTCAAGTTGTATTTTCAAATTCAAAACTTTGAACTGAAAGCCGTTTTAAACACAAATGTAAAAAACACACATATATTAAATAGACACAATACTCACCTGTCAGCAGTTGCTGGAAAACTGCTACACAAAAAAAAACACAGCATTCTTACCACCTTTACTTTCAGTTCTCATGCCGGCATCTTAGATCCTGGAGACGTGCAGCTGCTTCCGCCCTCACTGCCCCCTTCTCCTCCCCCCTTCTCCTCCCCCCCTCCACTCCACCTCCCCTCCTGTTTCTTCTCTTGGGGGGCAGTGTGTGGAGGGGGAATCAGCTGCTGACGAGTTCCTGCCTGGGAGAGATGTCCCAGACCCCATTTCGGCCGCCTAGGCGTGATGTAAGGCAGTGGGAGGGGCACACTCGTAACAAGCTCCCCTCCTGCTGTCAGAAAAATATTTTTTACAATTAACCGCCCTAGCGTTAGGGACGGCAGCACCTCGTCCAGCGCTCCAACTGCTTCTATCGCACTGGACGAGGTTCTGCCGTCCAGTACAAGTCGGGGCTCTGGGAGAGCGCATACTCACGCTGTCCCGTGTCCCCGATGCGACATGCCTCCTCGGCTGCTCGTGTCTTCCTCCCCCCCCGCTCCGAGTGACGTGATGACGTCACTCGGGGAGGCAGCGGGAGATTTGTACAGTAAATAGCATGAAAGCAGTTTTCTATGTAGAAAACTGCTTTCAAACTCCCCCTATGTAATAAACATCGCCAGAATAAAGTCCCTGATGCCCCAGATGTGCCCATTTGCAGTAACCCTTTCTTCCCTGGTGTGATTTTATCACACCAGGTTAGAGAGGGTTAAGTGCAAATGGGAACATCTGGGGCACCAGAGACTTTTTATTTTGGCGATATTCAGTACATAGCAGCATAGTTTTGTGTCCTAATTTTTTTGTTTTTTTTTCATAATTTTTACTAAAAATTTTTTTTTTTATTTTACATAATTGTTTGTTTCAAACATTATTATAGTCAGGATGTCTACTAGACAGATTGTGGGAAGTTACAGGCCTACGACATAAAGAAAAATTTACCATTGAAGTCTATGGTGCGCTTTTGGTACAGAAATCTGGACCTCAGCAGTGCGCTAGGGAGGTTAAGGATCTCGGCAGTATCGGCTGAGCTGCAGCCGATACTGCTGAATGACCTCCCAGGTGGAAGGTCCACTTTAAGTTATGCAAAAACTACTTATGTTAGAACAAACAATAGTATTTTTTTGTAATGTTCCCACAACCCTATACTTCTATATATCCTACACCTTAAACCATTCTGGTGATGACACTCCTCGTTCAGGAGTGTCCATCTCTACCCTTCAGTAGACACACAGGGGGCAACTTGACAGAAGGTTTAACCAAAAACTCTACTTAAAACATTCTTTTTATTGAGCACGTTTTTTAAAACAAGAAGTGATGTAAATATAAAAATAGAAGTCTGATATTTTAGCCTAAAGCATAGGCCACATCAGGATGCAATGAGGACATACCTACAATCCTTATACATATATTCTTCACTGACCTGATTTACTGATATGATACTGTAACTGAATACAAGCTGAAATACCTCTGAACAGAATGTTAACATCAGATAACTTGCATTTCCCATTATGTGGCAAAAGTTCTGTATTTAATCTTTGTGAACAATCTTTTGTTGCACACATTCCTTGGTAATAGTATAGTATACCTTATGTGCCCTTTGAATTACTACAGAACAGGTTATGTCCTCAGAAGAAAATTTTCCTTTAAAATTTATTTTAACATGGTGTAATGTGAGTTGCGCTACTGAGCTTTGTAAACAAGAGGGTTTTTGCAACAAGGTGGCTAAGAGAAAAAATGACCATAAAATTTATAGTATTGTCTGTAAATATAAATTTAGTTTCGACAGATCGTCCCCAAGGGAACATGGGAAATTAGACGTCACGCCACTTGATGGCGGAGCGTTACCCAATTTAGCTGCGGATATGTGGATGGAGCGAGACTGGAAGAGGCAAGCGCCTTCATTTTGAAGCCTGGACACTCCAGGCATGTTCAGAGTCATGACAAAGAAATCTAGGAAGGCATTCAGATGAATGAGTCTTGGAACCACATTCAGAGTCATTACTAAGTCTAGGAACCCCATTCAAAGCCATTACTAAGAAGTCTAGGAAACAGGATTAAGGGCTTGTTTCCCATGCGTTTTTTAATCCGTCAAGGTCCCTCTGTAAACGGAAAGGTGCATCCGTCAGTGCATCCGTCAGGACATACAGGAAATGTTTTTCTTCAGTGCATCCGTCAGTGACAGATTACACCCCTCCGTTGCGTCAAAATAGACGTAGTGATCTACGTCAATTTTAAGGCAACGGATTGCACTGACGGATGTTGGGACAGGCTCATTTGATATAATAGTCTACGTCAAATTCCCTCTGTCTGATGTACCTCAGATAGAGGGATTTTTACGCAGTGGAAACTAACCCTTAGGGCTTGTTTCCACTGCGTTTTTCAATCCGTCAAGGTCCCTCTGTCAACGGAAGGGTGCATCTGTCGGTGCATCCGTCAGGACATACAGGAAATGGTTTTCTTCAGTGCATCTGTCAGTGACAGATTACACCCCTCCGTTGCGTCAAAATAGATGTAGTGATCTATGTCAATTTTAAAGCAACGGAGACCAAACAGATTGCACTGACGGATGTTGGGACAGGCTCATTTGATATAATGTCAAAATCCCTAGACTTACGTCAGATGGAGGGATTCCATAAAAGCTAACAAAAATAAAAAAGGTCCAAATAAAACAAATGAGATCCATACAATATGAATGTGATAAAGATTAACAATAGTATACAATGAGAAGGACGGACAATGAAAGAAAATAATAACTTTACAATAAGACACGGAAGATTAAAAGGCCTACTCATGGGGAAGGTCAGAGTTTACAAAAAGTACACCAAGTTCCTTCTTTGAAGCAGAATTACATTCTGGCATAACATACACCAAAAACACCCAAATCCTTATTGTTCATATAGTTATCCTACCTGATTTTGATCCAGATAACATTACATGTTTAAAAGAAAACACTTGCTCACACAGGTCATAGTAGATCTGGAGACATAAGCTGTAACCAGCTGGACTTGCTGTGTTTTCCCCCTGAAAAGTTTCTGAAAGTCAGATGGCTAAGGGCTTGTTTCCATTATACGTTGGGACCCCTCCGCTAAGCGTATGCGCTTAGCAGGGGTCCCGACATATCCCACAGACATTGCCTGCTCTGCAGGCCTTAAAGTAAAACATAGCAAGTCCAGTTACTTTCATTTATTACTAGTGTTGAGCTCGAATATTTGAATTGTGAATATATTCGCAGACTATCGGCTATTTGAGAATCTGCAAATTTCGCGAATATGGTGGCGGGTGATTCCACCCTTCTGTTTTTAGTTTTAAAAACCTATTCTGGCCCACAAGTCAAAATGTTTGTCCACCTCTTGTCTATTCAATTCTCTTTATCCATCATTGCAATGTGGTTTTCTATTGATAAAACCAAAATAAGTTGAGTTTAGGAAATATTAACCCATTGGTCTACCCAAAACTGATCTGTTTGATTGATCTGTAGTATTAATACATTTAAGTCTTAAAGGGGCTCTAAAAGCAGAGTTCTCAGTCCTGCTTTTGCCAAAATAATGAAAGTATTTATTATTATTTTCTACCAGGAAAAATGTAAGTACGGGACAGAGTGAGGGCATACCCATCTTCCCCAAGACATAGATATCCAGGACACTAAATAAAAATTGTGCATATACTTAAGTAAGGTTATACTTAACCTTACATCACCCACAAATTAATGCTACTTTCACAGATTGCAGTATCACCTGCCGATGTGTAACTGCAGATGTGCCCTCTACTTCTGCTGTTCTCCCTTCAAACCCTCAAAGGAAACAGACTTGTGGAAGATCAGCTCCCTCTGCTGGTTGTACTAAAAAATGCACTTGATGTGGCTCCTGTTCTCTGCTCCTTCTGCTGGGTGCTCTGGTTTTTGCTCTTGTAAGCAATTGTTATACCTCACCTGTAGTCCTACCAATCAGACCACATGACCTTGTATTTAAAGAACCTTCAGGAAGCTGCCTGAACAAAGTGGTTCTCAAGGCTCTGCTACTTCTTACTGCTGTATTGTTACTGACCACTGGACCCCCTTGACTACCCTGATTGCCGCCTGCCCTGACGTATTGCCTGCCCGACTTCTTCTCTTCTTCCTGCTGATTGTGTACCTTGAATCAGAATTCCTGCTGTCAGCCGCTGCTAGTCAGTGTAGCTAGGCACCGCAACCTGGGGCTCTCCCATAGCCAAGGACATCACTCCTTGCAGGGTATTCTGGTGAATACTTGGGGGTCCTTAGACTTTACACTTGTATGGTGGCACGGTGGGTCCACTGCCATTGTGGTTCAACAGTGACAGCTCCCTTTTAATGGCAATAGTCTGTCACCAAGAAAAGTATCTCTCTAAGTATCAGTCTCACCTAGCAAGATCCATGTCTATGGGTAGAACTTTTTATTCTTCTTTTGTTTCCTTATTCCTTTAATTATTCTCCACACCTTTTTTCCTTGCTCTCAATTCTAAAAAGGTTCTATCACACTTATTAGCTGCAGTGTGCTTTTAGTGTTATCAACTTACATTTTTTGAGGGAATTCAGCAATGGCCGTCTGAGTTTTTTTCTGAGCACAGGTTCCTTTTACGATGCCTTTTGTAAATAATGGACACTTGTGACACCTAGAGTGTTCCTGAGGAAATGACATTCTTAAGGAGTACCACAATCTTTTGCTGGTTAGCAATTGTCAGCATAAACTGTTTAACACATTATTCAAAAAAATTTTTTTTTATCAATAGTTGTCTGGCCAAGTATTTTTATTTAGATAGGGTGGGAGGCCGCTCAACTTGTAATGGCAGAAATAAACATACAGACTGAAACCCAGGTATGGTACAAGTAGGAAATCAGTAGAAAAACACAGCTCAAAGCAAAGGGCTCTTACCAACCAAAGGGCCCTGACCAACATGGTACTCTCTAGCACAGGGGCTCTCAACCTGTAGGTCGGGGGTCGAACGACCATTTCACAGGGGTGGCCAGGTTCACTGAAAGCATCAAAGCTGCTGCTAACTAGTGCTGATCATAAATAATCAAATCACAATTTTTTATTGTGAATATCGGCACTTGAAAAATTTACAAAGATCTCGAATATAGCGCTTTATCTTCGTAATCTTGAATATTCAAGATTTTTTTCACCGCTACCTGGAACTACCGTGCATTGTGTTTGCAATATGCGCATGTACAAGTGCCGATTTGGGCAATGAAGGTAATAATGACTGGAGATCAAGAATTCACAAATTATTGCAAGTATTAGGCTGATGCCCACAAGCAGGGTGGGAAGTCAGGAGGGGTGGGGTGTCACTCACCCTCCTAACTTTTCACTCTGCACATCATATGAACAAGCGGGGAGGTAAACAGAAGGGAAGGGACATTACACTTACCTAATCGTGTCCTGGAGTGTCACTTCCAGTGTTTGGAAGGCAGAAGTGACGCTTCACTATGTCACTTTTGAGGTTGCAGATCTAAAAAGGTTAAGATTAGAACCACTGCTCTATTGGATTATCAAAACAAAATAGCACTACTTTTATATTTTTGCATTATATCAACAGTCATCCTTTTTTTACCCCAGTTTTTGAATGCTTTCAGTGGAGATATACAAAGGCTTGAGGACAAGTGACTAAATACAAAGGACCGGTTAGCTGGCAAAATGTGAAGCTAGGATTAGCGGGTTTTGTTGCCAACCTGAAGCTATAAAAAGTCTCTGGGGTCCCAGAAATCTATTGTATGTACACATTTACATCAATCAGAGTGCAAGCCAATGCCTTATAATATGCAACTACAATTTTATTGATTAAACAAAACGGAAGTTTATATCCTATATTTCCTTTCTTCCAACAGGGGAAACAAATGTCACAAGCCAACCAGCACTTATTACTAGTGAGAGCAATGCAACAAATATTGCAGGACTTTCTACGACAAACTCTACCATTACAATGACCTCTAGCTCTGCACTAAGCAATGGCTTGGCGTCATCTACAGACCCAAGTTTAACGGGCACATCTTCTGGGACAGCTACCTCTCAGGCATCAATCAATGGGATTATGCAATATAATACTTCATCCATCACTGCAACTTCTGGAGTTGTAACACTTTCCAACAGGAGTCTTACAGACTCTACAACAATGTCACCAGACACAGCTGTCCAAAATTTAGCACAGACCGACACCACACATTCATCACTTCAATCTTCAATGGTAACTTCTGCTGTGACACATTTCTTGAGCTCTAATCAGGAGTCGTCTACCTCATTTCTACTTACTTCTCCATTGCCCAGATCATCTGCTGAGAATGGTCCTTCAGAAAGTTATTCTACAAGCACCTTCTTGGAGACACAGACAAGGACTGTACAATCCCCACCTGAAACCTCAGAGTCAATAACATCAGAAGCAGCTACTTCAGTAGAAGCAATCCCATCTCTGGGAACATCTCATCCCATGTCTTTGAGTTCTACTTCCACTAGTCATCAAACCTCAGAATCCTCCACTGCAACAGAAACTTCTGAGACAATTCCATCAACAATGTCTTCAACAGTGACGGACACAAGTTCTTCTGTTACAATCTCAACCCCACCTGAAACATTGGAGTCATCCCAAATCACATCACAACCCATGTCTTTGAGTTCTGCACCCTTTAGTCATCAAACATCAGAATCCTCCACTGCTATGGAAACTTCAGAATCCATTGGATCAAAAATGTCTTCAACAGTGACTGACAAAAGCTCTTCTAATGCAAGCTTAAGCCCACCTGAAACCTCAGAGTCGCTAATAACATCAGAGACATCTACTTCAACACAATCTATTCCATCTTTGGGCACATTACAACCCATGCCTTTGAGTTCTGCATCCTCTAGTCCCCAAACACTAGAATCTTTTGCTGCTATGGAAACTTCAAAATCCATTGTATCAACAAAGTCGTCAACAGTGACTGACACAGGTTCTTCTGTTACAACCTCAACCCCACCTGAAACATCAGAGTCATCCCTTACATCAGAAGCATCTACTTCAACACAATCTATTCCATCACTGGGCACATCACAACCCATATCATTGAGTTCTACATTCTCTAGTCCTCAAACATCAAAATCCTCCACTGCTATGGAAACTTCAGAGACAATTCCATCAACAATGTCTTCAACAGTGACGGACACAAGTTCTTCTGTTACAACCTCAATTCCACCTGAAACATCAGAGTCATCCCAAACATCAGAAGCATCTACTTCAACACAATCTATTCCATCTTTGGGCACATCACAGCCCATGTCATTGAAAGCTACATCCTCTAGTCATCAAACATCAGAATCCTCCACTGCTATGGAAACTTCAG
>CM070038.1:94265636-94285688 GCA_036250615.1 Ptychadena robeensis
CTATCTACAATACTGGCCACCTCTAATACACCAATAAGCACCGATCACACTGAAAGTTCGCCTGAGTCAACTACAAACGCCTTTCTAAGTACATCTACACCTTTTGAAACAACTAACCTTTTTACATCAGCACCACAGTCAGCTACTATAGAACCAACATCTGAGAGAGTTTCCTCTCCTACGGTTTCCACACACATGACATCTACTGACTTACTTCAAGAAACCAGCCCGGAATCCAGAATACCCAGTACCAAAACATCATCTGAAGTAGTGACAATAACTACCCAACAACCCACAGTGGGAGAATCTGTAACATCGTCATCCAATACAGAGACCACAAATACTATCACTACTACAGGAAAGACACAATCTACTTCTAGTCCTGTTTTCACCATTACAGAAAGTGTATCATTACCTGAGTCCAGTTCTGCTGGGACAAAAGGAGTAACATCATCACCTGAAGAATTAGCTTCTAGTCAACCAATAACTGAAAGTGTCTCCCCTTCTGTCTCTTCCACACAGACATCATCAACTTCCATATATGAAGAAACTAAAACGCCTGCTACAATATCAACTCCAGCTTCATCTTCCTCCATTTCTTTTACTTTGTCAGAATCCACAATGACAACTTCAGAGGCCACCTCTAATACACCAATTACCACTGATCACACTGAAAGATCATCTGAGCCAGCTACAAGCACCCTAAGTACATCACCCACTGTTGAAGTAACCAACCTTTCCATAACATCAGCACCACAGCCAGATTCTACAGAACCAACATCTGGGAGAATTTCTTCTCCTATGGTTTCCACACATGTGACATCTACTGACTTTTTTCAAGAAACCAGCCCGGAATCCAGAATACCAAGTACCGAAACATCATCTGAAGGAGTGACAATGACTACCCAACAACTCACAGTCAAAGAATCTGTAACATCGTCATCTAGTAAACTGACCACAAATGCTATCACTACTACAGTAGAGACAGAATCTACTTCTAGTCCTATATCCACCATAACAGAAAGTGTATCATTACCTGAGTCCAGTTCTGCTGGGACAAAAGGAGTAACATCATCAACTGAAGAATCAGCTTCTAGTCAGCCAGTAACTGAAAGTGTTTCCCCTTCTGCCTCTACCCAACAGATGTCATCAACTTCCATATATGAAGAAACTAAACCGACAATATCAACTCCAGCTTCATCTTCCTCCATCTCTTTTACTTTGTCAGAATCCACAATGACAACTTCGGAGGCCACCTCTAAACCACCAATTAACACAGATCACACTGAAAGATTGTCTGAGACAACTACAAACACTTTACAGAGTTTATCTACCACTTTTGAAGTAACCAACCGTTTTACATCAGCACCACAGTCAGCTTCAATAGAACCAACAACTCAGACATTTACAACTCCAATGGTATCCACATATATGACCTCTGCTGACTTTATTAGAGAAACCAGCACAGAATCCAGAATACCAAGTACTGAAACATCTCAAAGAGTGACAATAACTACCCAACAACCCACATTGAAAGAATTGGTAACATCGTCATCCAATACAGAGACCACAAATACTATCACTACTGCAGTAGAGACAGAGTTTACTTCTAATCCTGTATCCGCCATAACAGAAAGTGTATCATTACCTGAGTCCAGTTCTGTTGGGACAAAAGGAGTAACATCATCAACAACTAACCTTTTTACATCAGCACCACAGTCAGCTTCTATAGAACCAACATCTGGGAGAGTTTTTTCTCCTGTGGTTTCCACACACATGAGATCTACTGACTTTATTCAAGAAACCAGCCCAGAATCCAGAATACCAAGTACCGAAACGTCATCTAAAACAGTGACAATAACTACCCAACAACCCACCGTGGAAGAATCAGAAACATCATTATCTCCAACAGAGACCACAATAATCATCACTACTGCAGTGGAGACAGAATCCACTACTTACCAGGTATCCACCGTAACACCAAAAGTTTCTGTACCTGAGTCCAGTACTGCCAGCACAGAATCCAGTATACCCAGTACTGAGACATCATCTAAAAGAGTAACAATGACTACCCAACAACCCACAGTTGGAGAATCTGAAGCATCGTCATCCAATACAGAGACCACAAATATCATAAGTACTGCAGGAGAGACAAAATCTATAACTAGTCCTGTTTCCCCCGTAACACAAAGTGTATCATTGCCTGAGTCCAGTAGTACTGGGACCAAAGGAGTAACATCATCAACTGAGAAATCAGCTTCTAGTCAACTAGTAACATCTGCCTCTTTGACACAGATGTTGTCAACCTCCAAATATGAAGAAACCAAAACTATTTCTGGAATTTCAACAACTTCTTCATTCACCTCCTTTTCAGAATCAGAATCCATTATCACAACTTCCAAACTGTTACCTACTCTAGAGACCACCTCTAATACATCAATAAGCTCCTATCACACTAAAAGTACGACTGAGCCAGCTACAAACACATTACCAAGTACATCCGCACTAAAAACTACTACCGTGGAAGGGACCAACCTTTCTTCATCAGCACCACAGTCACCTTCTATAGAACCAACATCTGGAAGAGTTTCTTCTACAATGGTTTCTCCACATGTGACATCCCCTGAGTTCAATTATGAAACCAGCACAGAATCCAGAATACCAAGTACCGAAACATCATCTGAAAGACTGACAATAACTACCCAGCAACCAACAGTGAGCAAATCAGAAACATCATTATCTCAGACAGAGACCACAAATATCATGACTACTGCTTTAGAGACAGAATCTATTACTAGTCCTGTATCTACTGCAAAACAAAGTGTATCATTTCCTGAGTCAAGTTCTACTGGGACAAAAGAAGCAACATCAACAACTGAGGAATTATCTTCAAGTCAACCAGTAACTGAAAGAGTTTCCACACAGATGCCTTCAACCTCCAACTATGAAGAAACCAAAACTATCGCTAGTATATCAACCCCTTTTACCTCCTTTTCTCCAACTCTGCCAGAATCCAGATTGACTACTTCTGAAACTTTATCTTCAATAGAGACCACCTCTTATACACCAATAAGCACATTTCAAACTGAAAGTACATCTGAGCCAACTACAAACACCTTACCAAGTACATCTACCACTGTAACAAAAAGTGTGTCAGTACATGAGACTAGTACTGCTGGAACTAGACTATCATCATCAACTGTGGAACCAGCTCCTAGTCAACCACTAACTGAAAGCGTTTCTCCTCCTGCCTCTTTGACACAGATGTCATCGACATCCAACTATGAGCAAACCAGCATTACTTCAGAAGCTTCATTATCAACAGTATCTTCTTCTCAGACTTTTCCTCCAAGTTCTTTCAGTACTTCAGAAGGGGTATTCTCTCACACTACTGAGGCACAAACTTTATTTGAGGTAACCAAGCTCTCAACAATTGAAGAAATACACTCCATTGGAACGTCAAGTTCTTTCCAAACAAATCAGGCATCAACCTTCTCTTCACCAGTTCTGACGTCAACAGTCACAGTACAGCCCGTCACAGAGTCCATTTCACACACATCAACTGGTCAAATGCCAAGTTCTTCCAAACCGACAGAATATTTCACCTCAACAGAGACACCACAACCTTCTCATACTGTGTCGCTGTCCAGTAGAAAGGAAACAACTCCCGTTCTATTTACAACACTTGGAAAGTCTAGTATATTGCAGTCATCATCAACCGCTACATCTTTGACTTCTTCAATAATCAAGTCTTCTGCGACACGTTGTTCTCAGTTTGTGTTTGGAGATGACTGTAAATACGGCATGGACTATGTGGACGTCGTAATAGGTATATTGTTTTTAATTGAACATATATAAGAAATATAGAGTAGCAATTAGTACGGTCATGGGCAAATTATTGTTTGGTGGTTAGATCTGGCCCATTTAGCGATTAAATCCCCATTGCCATTCCTGATGGCCCCATCTTGTCCAGTACTGTCCTGTTAAGTTGGGTTTACACGTGTAGATTTTTTCATTTGATCGATTTTTTGGTTGATTGTACAAAAATCTAGAACGGCCAATTTGTTAGATGGATACATTTTGTTCAAACTCGAACAAAAAATAGTTTGAAAGGTCATCGAACATGTTGGTAAATTTTTATCTGTTGTTGTAATTTTTAATGTATTTTCATTCGATTTCGGGATGGACGAACAAAAAAATCGAATGTTACATTAGATAAAAGAACGAATGCTTTTCATTAACGACATCAAACAAAAAATTGGCAGTTGAAAAAATCTACACATGTAAACCCACCCTAAGTCTTGCCCTGGATGAGAAGGGACCACCCAGCTGAGATTAGAGCCCCGACAGCGCAAACTCACCGATCTGCGCTGCCACGGTGGCTCCGATCTTCTGAACTGGCTTCTGCTTGGAAGCCGACCCCCCCCCCCCCCCAGAGTGACGTGATGACGTCACATCGGGGTGGCCGCGGGAGATTTAAAAGAAAATCACACGAAAACAGTTTTCTATGGATAAAGCTGTTTTCAGTATGATTCCCCAGATGTGCCCCTTATAAAGTTAACCCTCTCACCCCTGGTGTGATGTCACCATGTCCATTACACCAGGGGAGGGAGGGTGCCAAAGGGAATCGTACTGGATACAGTGATAACTGCCGGGCGATTGACAGGAGCATGCACGGCGGTTGATCGTTCAAGAAATTGGGTGAAATTGGGTGAAAAGGTAAGAGTTCACATTTTTACTTCAATTTAATGTGCTAGAACAATACCTTTTATGATTATAATCACATGATTTATGATTATGATCACACAACCCTTCCCTAAATTTACAGCCATTTTAGTTATGATATCATGTTAAGGGGGTATGCAATCAACTCAAATTAACTAGTCAAAATTTCTTGACCATAATAGACATCAACACCTATGCACTCATGGTCAGAATGAAGTTTTAGAAAGTTCAATGAAAGCATTAGCTTCCATATGTTGTTTGTTGTTCAAATTCAGATGTTAGTTAAACTAACAGATAGACATGTAACAGGGGTTAAGAACTTGCAGTATATCCTACCTGCGTTTACTATTTGCTGAGGGGTGTGCTGGGTGTTCTTTTAGCTTGGGACAGTGATGTAGTGACCTGCATCATGATGGGGATCCTATTAGACCTGATCCTTACAGCAAGTCAGGAACACTAGAGTGAACAATATATGTCCCCAGTTTCCGAACTCGGCAGCCATGTTGGGTGAGCCAAGTTCTCACTGTGTTATAACCCTGGTAGCCATTTTTGAGAAGCCTAATTGAGATTAAACTGTGAGGCCTCTAGAGGATTTAGTGGAGCCTCTCCTTATGTCTCAAATGGAGACTGGAGAGGATCCTGTGAGAGATAGGGAGAGGCATTGCTGGTGGTTGTCATTCCCACATTCTGTGGAGTGACAATAACTGTCCATCTGGACAGAGGTTCCTGCACAGACTGACAGACTGCACTGGATCTGCTGCCTGGGCTCATACACTGATTACCTGTCTTTGGTGAGGTAACTAAAGAAAAGGAAAACTTTACACTACCCAGTCACCTGATAGATAGATAGATAGATAGATAGATAGATAGATAGATAGATAGATAGATGTCTCTGGGACCCATTAAATCCTTACATGCATAATTAGAGCCAGGCCCATCAATATTGGGACATCTACACAATTCTGAAATTTTTGCTTTTATACACCACCACAATGGATTTGGAATGAAACACAATGTGCTTTAACTGCAGACTGACAGCTTTAATTTGAGGGTATTTACATCCAAATCAGGTAAATTGTGTAGGATTTACAACAGTTCGCATATGTGCTCCCCCAAAAGTAATGGGACAGAATAATAATAAATCAAACTTTCCCTTTTTAATACTTAGTTGCAGTCAATTACAGGCTGAAGAACGCATAGACATCACCAGACGCTGGGTTTCATCTCTGGTGATGCTCTGCCAGGCCTCTACTGCAACTGTCTTCAGTTCCTGCTTGTTGGGGAATTTTCCCTTCAGTTATGTCTTCAGCAAGTGAAATGCATGCTCAATCGAATTTAGGTCAGGTGACTTGACCATTGCCTAACATCCCACTTCTTTCCCTTAAAAAGTTCCTTTCTCTCTACATACTCTTCTCACTCTGTGAACTGTGAAGGCTTAGTTAGATGTCGTTTGGCAAACTCTAATCTGGCCTTCCTATTTCTGAGGCTCACTAATGGTTTACATCTTGTGGTGAACCCTCTATATTCACTCCCTTGAAGTCTTCTCTTGATTGTTGACTTTGACACACATACACCTACCTCCTGGAGAGTGTTCTTGATCTGGCCAACTGTTGTGAAGGGTGTTTTCTTCACCAGGTCATCCACCACAGTTGTTTTCCATGGTTTTCTTTTGGTGTTGCTGAGCTCACCACGTTCCTTCTTTATTAAATGTTCTAAACTGTTGTTTTGGCTGTGCCTAATGTTTTTGCTATCTTTCATGGGTTTGTTTTGTTTTTTCAGCTTAATGATGGTTTGTTTCACTGATAGTGACAGCTCTCATCTTGAGAGTTGACAGCAACAGATTCCAAATGGAAATTAACTCTTGACCTTTTATCTGCACATTTTAGTTTGGATAATGAGGGAATATCACACACCTGGCCATGGAACAGCTGAGAACAAAACCAATTGTCCCATTCATATTGGTCCCTTATCAAGTGGGAGGCGCATATGCAAACTGTTGTAATTCCTACACCATTCACCTGATTTGCATGTAAATACCCTCAAAGTAAAGCAGGCAGTCTGCAGTTAAAGCACATTGTGTTTTTTTTATTCCAAAAACATTGTTGTGGTGTATAGAGCCAAACATGTTAGAATTGTGATAATGTCCCTATATTTTTGACTGTGACCCGACTGTATATCTATATAAAGACACAAAATTTGAGAGAAATGTGTATATTTATATTTTTGGTTACAGCTGAAAATCGCATATCAAAATATTATCTTCATTAAACATTCCAGCTTGTATCCAAAATGATCACCCTACATCAATGTATGAACCTATCACTTCATCTAGATCTCGTCCCATTCTTTATGCCTGGACGCTAGTCTTGCCAGTGAATAAGAAATCATAATAATTGAATTTATTAAATCATTGAATTATAATTTTCCTGTGTATTTTATCCTCTCCAGATACCAATCTGGCACCAACAAAACATATAAATGTGCTCGTGTCATTAAATAAAACATATGACCCACAACTGGACTACGACACGTCATCAGAGTTCAAGAATCTAGCCGCAGCTGTTACGAAGGTAGGAAAAAAGCTCATATACGTCATTTCTTATATTATATAACTGCAATATAACCCTTTTATGGGGGGGAGGGGGGGGGGGTTGATACTTTTTTTACAAAAATGACACAGTGGATTTACCAAACTCACAGTGAAAACTTGTACTGTCTCCCTTTTTATATATAGGTATATATATATCTTTTATATATATGTTTAACTTTACATACTTAGAATTCCCCCCCTTTCTGCATCTTGTCAAACACATATAAAAATGTAAGTGTTAGCACATATTTAGTGTACAAATGATGATACAATTAAGCAGGGTACAGACAGCTCGATATTCCAGCCGTCCAATGTACCCTGCAGCAGTGTGTCATCGCGCTGCTGTCAGATATTGGAGGAGCTGGGGAGAGACAGCTCTGCTCTCTCCCCGGCTCAGCCGAAGCTTTGCCTGGAGACCAGCGGTCTCTATGCAAAGCATCAGACGCATTTACAGTCATGTCTGATATGGCTGTTTTCGAGCGGGATTGATTTGTCCCGCTCGAAAACAGCGATGGGCCAGATAGATGGCCGTGAGCACACACAGCGCTCGAAACGGATTTGTTATTCTTTAACCTTCCTAGCGCACTGCCCGTATCTGCCCATAGTACACTGCCTGTCATTTCCGGTATCTCTCCGGAGCTCTTCACACAGCTGGTGTCATTACTGAACATGGAGGTCTATGGCGCAGCCCCCCCCCCCCCCCCCCCCCCCCCCCCCCCGCGTCACCGTGACTCGATCGGGGCGGTGCCGCAACCCCGGAAATGCTGCAGCGACAATCGCTGCAGCTTTCCAGGGAGGCATAGGGTCTCCCCGCTGTTGGCTTCCCCTGTGGTTGAGAGGACCCTGTTCGGCGAACGAACAGAGTTAGTCTCAACCGCTAGGGAGGTTAATAAATAAAAAATAATAATTGCTAAAGAAAAAAATTTTTTAAGGCGTTCCCACAACCCTTTTCTACATCTCCAGCAACTTTCATGATACCTACGAGATACCTCTTCTAGTCAGATTTAGTTTCACTCTATAAAATATAATCTTGCATTCGAATACATAAGTAGGAAGGTGACCGCAGGGCGGACGTACGATGATTGCAGGCGGCTGATTGCCACGATTGCTGACGTGATCGGGCGCGATTGACCAGACAATTTTTGCACGCACTCCTTTATTTATTCAAAGACATGCCCAAAGTGATACAGGAGACCACAACCCAATACAAATGCAAGTGTCAACACCATGAAACACGTCAACATAACTTGTACCGCTATTTCTACACTAATAAAGAAAACTGCCTATATTTTGAGAAAATTGGCGCCTTGACATAAGTGCATATTTTTTATGGGAAACCTAAACTACTCTTTGATTTTTGCACACAGTTTAAAGAAAAATGCCCCCATAAAAAAAATGCACCCATAGAGAATGAATGGACGCACACGATCAAAAATCGTGTCTATTCATGTCTATGGGTGTGGTCAGGTCAGAAAAATCACGACCGTCCGCGTCCATTAGTTGAAGTGGGAATAAGCCCATTCAACTAGATGGACCCAATTAACAGAGATTGGCGCACACGATTACTCGCCTATGTGGGAACATAATTATATGTAGATTAATACCACTAAAGGTAGCATGGCCAACATCCCAAACAAGTATTCAAATAGGATAATGGCTAGGGAAACCACAAAGCGCTAGTGTCCCTCACCATCATACATTTCTTTCCCTTACATATGTAAAGACGAGGGGACTTTAAAGGCCACAAACGCTGGGACCTGGGAGCGAGGAGACCCACCTACCCATACTCACCCACTAAGACACACACAATGCCCTCCATGTTTACTACACAGTGGCCCCTCGTTCTCCCCTGGTGACCCCACCGATGGATCTATCCAGACATAGACTAAACTTTTAAACTCAAGATTCATATATTATTTCATTCCTCATGATGAAGACGTTCTGTTGTTCAAATGCGCATCGAGGTGTGAGACCACATTATCCTGCATAACAAGTGAACTGGATGACTATACCTTCCACATCCAGCCTGAGCATCTGTTGACATCCAAAATAGAATAAAGCGGAATAGATTACTATTCTTTGAAAGACTTCAATCTAAAGACTAGATTTGACTTTGACGTTGATTTTTATTTATCTATTTTCTTTCTCCTTTTGATATCCTAGTTTATGGACTTATGATTTAAATCCCCACGGGGTTATTGTAATAACAAACCTAGGGTGGCCTTTAAAGTCCTCTCGTCTTTACATATGTAAGGAAAAAAATGTATGATGTGAGGGACACTAGTGCTTTGTGGTTTCCCTAACCATTATCCTATTTGAATATGTGGGAACATAGCCTTTAGGCCCCCATACATGTCTAGATTTTTCATCCAATCAACTTAATAAATTTTTTTGTTGATTGATTTAAAATTTATGGCAGCCCACATGGTTAGATCAACCTAAAACAATTAAAATTGGGAACAAAATTTATTGAAAAATGATTGGACATGCTGGTAAATTTTAATTGGTGGTATTGAAATTCATTAAGCAGGGTACAGACGGCTCGATATTCGAGACGTCCGATGTACCCTGCAGCAGTGTGATGACGTCATCACGCTGCTGTCAGATAACAGAGGAGCCGGGGAGACACCGTTCTGCTCTCCCCGGCTCAGCCGAGCTTTGCCTGGAGACCCACAGTCTTTAGGTAAAGCATCGGACATCGGCCATTATACGGTCATGAACTCGAAAACAGCGATGGGTGCATATTATATGGGTCAGATAGATGGTCGTGAGCACGCACGGCGCTCGAAACGGCCATCTATTTGACCCATATCTCCACGTCTGTACCCTGCTTTACACTTTCAGTCGATCCCAAAAACGTTGATCAAATATCTGTTGGCAAATATACAATCAATCACCAATTTCCCTGATCCCCCAAAATTTTACTTTTTAAGTTGATCTAGACGTTTTCTAGAATCTAGACGTCTAAAATCTAGACGTTTATGGGGGGTTTAAGAGGAGACCATTAACATCCCTACACTGGCAGCTAATAGAAGTTAGTGATATGTAACTAGACTTGATTATTATTAATGTTGAAGGTATAATAAAGCCAACTTAAGCTCCTTTTTTGCCTCAAGTAAATATGTTGAATAACTCTTCGTTTCTGCTTTATTGTAGGATTTTTCTGTAGCGTACAGGAACGTAGCACCTCAATACTACGTGAAGATGGTATTACATGGATTCAGGTAATTCGAATGACTGCATATATATATACTCCCTGACTCTGATTTCCTGCAACAATCTTAGGTTCTGTAGTTTATAATGTGCAAAGTAAATGACATGACTACCCAGTGTTAGACTTGTAGATCAATATAACCTCTTTGGATAATACTGGATTATGTTAAATATTAACGTTATACATACACACACATTTGAGCGTATGATTATTCTTATATGGAAATGAACAGGAAGTCAGGAACCTATTAAAGCCAACCTCATCCTGGGTATTGTTCATGTAATTTCTTAAAGTTGAGTTATTATACCTTTTGACTGCACTGTGATAAGCTGATATCATGTGTGGTCATTGTCTAGTGTCCAGCCATAATGTAATTTTAACATTTTGGATATTAGGATCAGGATAGGGTGGTCAGTTTTTTTAAGACAGTCTGTATCCCCAATGGGACCACAGACAAACATCAGAATATTAAGTTCACACATCCGTTTCTCGGACTGCTGTCATTCGACAGCAGCCTCGAAAATGACCGGGCGCTCCTGTCTAAGAGTGCCTGCAAAAGTTCAGATAATGCCCCTGTTGCAGGTCTATTGGACGAAAACCCGAAAACCGGAAAGTTAAAAAACGCCCATGTAAACAGGTCCTAACTCCTTCCCACTCTATCTTTACATGGGTGGTTTTTAACTGCCCAGTAGAGGAGCAATTACTGCAACCACCTGGCGACATTATGTGTCACAGGGTGTTATCTAAACGTTCTCAGACAGGATTGCCCAGTCTTTTTTTAAGAAGCGACCATGTAAATTTCCATGTGGCCTAAATCTGGGCTTTGTTATTGCTGTCCCCTGTGAGTTATTAGTACTTTTGTCGATTAATGTGTGGATTTGTCCTCTTAACATCCCTGGTGGTCCTATTACTTGGTGCCAAAAGAGGTACAAAAAAATTAAACAGATTACTAAGGAATATTTTGTACGCCCCCCTGCATGTCCCCAGAGTCATTAATAATGCAGGAGTTGTGGGGACTTGGGAGGCCTATGCTTGTCAGATAATATAGACATAGGCATGGGCTGATGATGTCAGGAACATCAGGGCTGCCCGTGTCTATGCCTGTATTTTCTGAATAGGCAACAGTCCCCGCGAAGAAGTGATCCCTGACAGGATCAGAGGTAAGCTCAGGATTTCCTCCAAGGTGATTAAAGCTCATCATCTATAGGTTTTAATATATAAGGCAAATCACACTGATGGAAGCATATTGGAATGCCATCCTGTCAGTCACCCTGTATTCTTCATTTAGTACCTATAACATTCTTTGTAATTGATATTATTTTTCAGTAACGGGAGCACAATAGTGAACACATCCGGAATTTACAGTTACCCCAACAATCAGACCGGAATAAATTATGTGAACAACAATCTGACTGATGATGTTTGGGATGCGTTTTCTAACTTTGACTCAACAGATCTGAATGCCACAGCAACTGTCTTCAATGTAACTTCAGAGACTTCTCCCATAATGAGTAAGCGTTAAATCTTACAATATTGGAAAGTTAATGTTTTATGCGTGGCACTTACCCTTAAGCTTTCTTTTACCTGAGTGCTGCCATTGTGTTATATGAGTAGCCCCAGCAGACTTGGAGCTGTCCCTCTATTGTATTCCTCCTTGGCCCTCCCTGAGCCTCTACATATTGCGTTTTCCCAAAAATAATATAGGGCTTTATCAATTTTTGTATCGCAAAATGTGTAAAAGCTGTATTCAAATCCAGTCATGTGATCACATTTTGGAATATCCTCAACACTCCAAACCCTGAATTGCTGCCCCCTTGGCATTCCAGCTTGTTTGGGTCTATCTGTCCTGATGTCATTTTACATTGCCTTACAGTATCCCAGCACAGCACACTTAACCCCTTAGACACAGGTTTCTCCAACCATGCTCCGCTCCGCTACACAACTATTACCTAATGTGTGTATGAGCCTTTAGTTTCTTAAGCTAGCCACACATTCAATTCAGTTCAATTTTAGCATTCAATCGACGTTAGATTAGATTTTGTAGTTCGATTTTAATTTAATCGCTGTACACCACATGGGGAGTACGATTATTGTTCAATTTCGACTGAAAAGTTCATGGAAGTAATCAAAAATTGTCAATTGAATTCCTCTTACGATTTTAGTTTCAATCAGAGATGATGTGTTAAAGGGAAGTAGCCACACACATCGTGTATCAATGACTCGACCCAAAAAAAAAGCTGCAAGGAATGTAGTTCGATCATTGTACAATCGACCAAAATTTTCCTACCTGTCCAATCACGATTCAATTGACGATTTGACAAAAATCAATCAATAATCGTCGATTGTGCTATGTGGGCAGAAAAACGATTTTCCTTCAATCGATCACATTTTTCAGCGAAAACATCTATTGAATGCTAAAATCGAACCATGTTTGTCCCCCCCCGCCCTTACACATGAGCAAGTCTACACAAAATAGTAACAAGGTTCTTGAAACCTAAGGAATCACTAATATATTATACATCGAGGTAAACCGTGTTACATGTATAACACAATATTTCACCAGTTTGTGGTGGGCAGCCGACATAGAAGGCAGTCGGCAGCATTGATTTTGCCAGTATGTAGATGGCGGCATTGTATTGGCATTGGGAGGGCAGCAGCCACGGTCCACACCAAATGAGTCCCCAACCCAAATTGCTTCATGAACCATAGTTTAGGAGTTATAGACTTGTGGGAATATGGGATCAACATTTTCTGTGTTACTTTTATTATGTGTTCTCTATTTCATATGTTTTATTATGTGTCGTTCTCTATTTCAGATGTGGCACAGCTTGAAAATTACATGACATGCAATTTGAATTTTTCGGGATACAATGTCACCTGTGACGATGAATCTTGCAACTGCACTGGACCATGTATGCAGAATTATCCTTACTGCTATAATGGCGGCACCTGCCATAACCAAGAACAAGGAGCAGTTTGCATGTAAGTAAAGTTTATGGTTTTCTGTTATGGATTTTTTAGCTGTAAACATTTTTCAATGTTTTATATCATTTGAGAACTGCACCTTTCATTCCACACTCCTGCAGATCTCACTAGACTCACTAGACTCACTTGCTCCTTGATAAGCTTTTATACCATACCAGTCTAGTGATGATGTCATCCTATATATTGAAAAATATAGCAGCAGCATTGCATTGTACAGAAGGATGTCAAGAGCCGTTACAGAGCTTCAGCTGACAGAGAAGAGTAATGGCACTGGAGGGAGGGAAGAGTAAAGGCCCCCATACACCTTACAATCTTACCATACAATTTCTGTACAACTTTTGTTCTACCAAAATCATGTAATATGAGGACCTTTCTAAATTTTCCAATCATTATGTATTCTATCAGGGAGGACCCGGCACTACATAGCAGTGATATATACCTTCCAATCACTATGTTTTCTATCAGGGAGGACCCAGCACTACATAGCAGTGATATATACCTTCCAATCACTATGTATTCTATCAGGGAGGACCCGGCACTACTTAGCAGTGATATATACCTTCCAATCACTATGTATTCTATCAGGGAGGACCCGGCACTACATAGCAGTGATATATACCTTCCAATCACTATGTATTCTATCAGGGAGGACCCGGCACTACGTAGCAGTGATATATACCTTCCAATCACTATGTATTCTATCAGGGAGGACCCGGCACTACGTAGCAGTGATATATACCTTCCAATCACTATGTATTCTATCAGGGAGGACCGACACTACATAGTTGTAGGTAGATCTAAAGGAAATTGTATGGAGTGATCTAAAGGTGTATGGGGGGGCTTAAAATAACTAAATTCTTACTTACCATTTCCCAGGTAAAATAAGCTTATCACACACCCTAGATGTAGAACATGCAAATAAATCTTGCAGTGTGTGGCTAGCCTTCAGCTAGAAAGTAAATAGAATAAAAGGAATGGCTTTCTCTTTGTAAAGGTAGCCATACAGGGAGTGCAGAATTATTAGGCAAGTGGTATTTTTGAGGAATAATTTTGAACAACAACCATGTTTCTCAATGAACCCAAAAAACTCATAATATTCAAAGCTGAATATTTTTGGCGGCAGTTTGTTAGTTTGGTTTAGTTTTAGCTATTTTAGGGGGATATCTGTGTGGTGCCAAGTGACTATTACTGTCAATTATTAGGCAACTTAACAAAAACACATTTATACCCATTTCAATTATTTATTTTTACGCAGTGAAACCAATAGAACAGATCTTAACATTCACAAATATACATTTCTTCTGAACACATTCAAAACAAAACAAAACAAATCAGTGCCAATAATAGCCACCTTTCTTTGCAAGGGACACTCAAAGCCTGCCCCCATGGATTCTTTCAGTGGTTTTGATCTTTCACCATCACATTGCTCAGCAGCAAACCACCACAGCCTCCCAGACACTGTTCAGAGAAGTGTACTGTGTTTTCCTCCCTCCCTCGTTGTAATCCACACATTTGATGATGGACCACAGGTTCTCAATGGGTTTCAATCAGGTTGAACAAGGAGGCCAATGGTCATTATTTTTCTCTTTTATACCATTTCTGCCACCACGCTGTGGAGTACTTGACGGCGTTGATGGTACATTGTCCTGCATGAAAATCATGTTTTTTCTTGAGGATGCGACTCTTCCTGTACCCTGCTTGAAGAAGGTGTCTCCCCGAAACTGGCAGTAGACTGGGAGTTTAGCTTGACTCCATCCTCACCCCGAAAAGGCCCCACAAGCTCATCTTTGATGATACCACCCCCCACCCAGTACTCCACCTCCACCTTGCTGGCTTCCTGAGCGGACTGGAGCTCTGCTCTCTGCCCTTACCATCCAGCCACGTGCCCCTCCATCTGGGCCCAACCTCAGACTCATCCTCATTTCATCAGTCCCCATAAAACCTTAGAAAAATCAGTCTTGAGATATTTCTGGGTCCCAGTTCCTTGACGTTTTCAGATTGTGTGTCCATTGTTCAGATGGTGGTCGTCTTTCAGCTTTCTGTCCTCTGATTCATTGCACACCTTGTCTTGGGGCACTCAGTGATTTTGCAATGGTGGCAAGTGCATCTTGGCACTGCAACGCTTGACTTTTCTCATTCATGGCAATTATTTTTGCGCCTTTGTTTGTTCCCACGCTTTCTTGGCGACCATGTTGATATTTTGAATGAAACGCTTTGTTGTTTCGCTGATCACGCCGAAGCTTGGCAATTTTAAGAGTCGCTGCATCCCTCTGCAAGATATCTCACTATTTTTTGACTTTTCTAAGCCTGTCAATCCTCTTTTGACCCTTTGCCCAAAGGAAGGAAGTTCCTAATAATTATGCACACAATATAGGGTGTGATGTCATTCGACCACACCCCTTCTCATTACAGAGATGCACATCACCTAATATGCCTAATTGGTAGTAGGCTTTCGAGCCTCTACAGCGTGGAGTTAACAACATGCAAAAGAGGATGATTGTCAAAATACTCATTTGCCTAATAATTCTGCACTCCCTGTACATGTGTTGAATTTTTTGTTCGATCAACCCTATTTGGGAGCATGCAATCGTTTCAGGAAATTGATTCCCGTTTTAAGGAATTCATCAACCAAAAATTATTGATATCGAAGAAGAAATTGAACTGAATGTGTCGCATGTGTCAGTATTTTTGGTCAATCACTCAGCGATTGTTGAATTGTTAGTGGTTACCCTCGATTGTTTCCTGTTCAATCAGACCAGTGAAGGGCACAGAGTCTTATATACAAGCACTTACACCCACCCTAACATCATTTCTTATTGAATGCATTTGAGGAATCAACCTTTTTTGGGAGCCGGCATTTCTTTCTGGACAGAGATTGATTAAACGATCGATCTTATCAAGAGACAATTGCAAAAGCCTCGACCTGTCTCTGTATACCTTAAGAGTTGAACTACATTAGAGAGACTGGCTAGGACAGTAGTGGGCATATCAGTAGACAAGTGTGGCCCTCGGCATCACTACAGGTCCGCACATAACATTTTTAATCTTTACTGGCTTGTAAAAAGCAGGGTACATACCTGCAGATATGGGCCAGATCGATGGCCGCTTTGACCGCTGGTCTTCTGGCAAAGCTTCAGCTGAGCTAGGGAGAGCAGAGCTGTCTCTTCCCAGCTCCGCCGATATGTAACAGCAGCGTGATGACATCATCACGCTGCTGCAGGGTACATCGGACGGCTCGAATATCAAGCCGTCTGTACCCTGCTTAAGTCTTGTATAAATAACAAAACTGTTTTTAAATTATACTTTAAGCATTAGGGAAGAGTGTAGTGTGGTAATGCACATTTTGTGTCATATATATCATCAAAGATTATATGCCTCTATTTTGAGGTTATGTGCCACAATATATATTATACAATCATCCCTCATTCGTTGGTGGAATAGTGGGAGCAAAGGCCCTCACCTCTCTGCTCCGGCTGTGCACGCTGTTTGGCATACGGTGTCTAAGCAATCCCTCGCTTCTCCTCTTCTCTAAATGATCCTGGGCGAAGACGCGTCAGCAGGGGATTGGTGGACAGATAAGTTCCAATGTCCTATGCATTAATAGTTAGGTTTTAGGGGCCGCAAGTGGAGAACCTAGGGGGGCCGCTGAAAAACGCCCCAAGGGCCGCAGTCTGGGTGCTAGCACCTAGTTAAGGTGGCCATACACGGATCAATATTTCTGTTCGATCATCTTAAAACTTTAGATTTTTAAGTTGATCGAATCGTTTCCTGCACACCAGGTACGAAGGACAGAAAAATTATGGAAATCGTGTTGGTATATTTTGCTTGATCATTCTAATATCTGACGTTTTTTTCTAGGTATTGCAATCGATTTGTTTACAAATTACAATTGTATTACGCATGTGCTCCATAGTAGGATTGTGAATCGATCATAAACAAATTGATTACACTCTGTGGTAGTACATTCCTCGGCAATCAATTGACCATTGAATAGCACAAGTTGATTGAATCTTCAACTTCTTGAACAGTTGACCCGTGTATGGCTAGCTTTAGGGATATTTTGCACAGTGTTCTGCATACTTGCTTAGTAATTGGTGTATGTTGTCATAATACACACCAGTTTATTAACTAGACATTTATCTTACAGATGTACCAGTTCATACACAGGAGAACAATGTGAATATGAAGTCTCTACAACATCTCCCACAGTGACAAGGACCGAAAATTCTACTGAGCCGCTAACATTAACTCCAGAAGCAACATCTGCTGTGACTACTGCTACTCCTACACTTACCACTGCAGTTTCTACATATCCAGCAACTGAACATAAGTCTACTTTTGTTTTCTCTACACTCGAAGTATCTCCAACCAAAACTGAGTACACCAGCAGACTACTCACATCCCCAACTCCATCCATTTCTCCAAATTTATCAGACTCAACAATAGCAACATCCAAATTTTTTTCTACATCAATTGACATTAATACTGAAAATTACACGTCTGAACCCCAGGGCACAACAACACTAGCAACAACTCAAATGATATCTACTCAAGAGGACACTAAAACTCAACCAACAAGCTTCTTAACAGATACATCGCTGTCATTCTCTACACATCTCACATCTGAAAGTGTCACCTCAGGGCTTTCTACACAAAGTACCACATTGCACGCTATATCTACTAAGAAAACAAGTACTGGAGAATTACTTACCTCTTCATCAACAGTAGATGAATTGACTTCTAATCCAACCTCTCAAAGTGTTTCCATCTCTATGACTTCCACAGGAACCTTAACTACTCCTTCCAGTGAAGACAGCAGTAAAGTTTCTAGAGCGACAACTCCACTAACATCCCTATTGTTTAGTCAATCAGAGAGTATAACTGTTCTTGAGACCAGCACAAATGAAGAAACCTCTACACCTACTCTGAAAGAATCCACAATGACAACTCAACATCAATCTGAGCCCCAAAGTACCACAGAGAGTGTAAAAACCACCATCCAACTTATCTCCATTTCAGAATCCACAAGGATACCTGAATTGTTATCAACAAAGGAGACAACCACCAGTTCTGTAACTAACACATATCAAACTGAAATTCCAACTGAGCAATCCACAAATACCATTCTCAGCACATCAGAGCAAAAGATCAGCATTAGTCAAGTGACCAACCTTTCTACACCAGAGCTGTCAACTTCTGTAGAACCAACATCTGAGAGAGTTTCTACTCATGTGATTACTACACTTGTGACATCTGGAGTTACTAAACAAACCAGCCCCGAATCAGGAATGTCAACTATAGAAATGTCATCTCCGACAGGTACTATAACTTCTTCACATCAATCTGAGCCCCCAAGTACCACAGAGAGTGTAACAACCACCATCCAACATATCTCCACTTCCAGCCAACCACTTTCTGAGGGTGTTTCTACCCCTATGATCGCTACACTTTCAACACCTTTCTCTTCTCCAAGTCTGTCAGAATCCCCAATGGAAACATCACAAACATCATTCACTAAAACCCTGACTACAAGTACTGTAAGTACTGCAGGAGAGACAGAATCAAGCACCAGGACACCTTCAGTAACATCAACAGGAGTGTCCCTCAATGAGACCAGTACTGCGGGAACAACTGAAATATCACAATCAACAGAGGAATTGGCTTATACAAAACCATCTACTGAAAGGGTTCCATCCACTGAATCTTCCACACTGATGATCTCTACATCCAAATATGAAGAAACCAGCACTTACCCTACAACATCAACACCATCTCCATACACCTCCACTCCTAGTCTGTCAGAATCTACAATGACACCTTCTGAATTGTTATCAACAAAGGAGACAACCACCACTTCTGTAACTTACACATATCAAACTGAAATTCCACCTGAGCAATCCACAAATACCATTCTCAGCACATCAGGACAAAAGACCAGCGTTGAACCAGTGACCAACCTTTCTACACCAGAACTCTCAACTTCTGTAGAACCAACATCTGAGAGAGTTTCTACTCATGTGATTTCTACATTTGTGACATCTGGAGTTACTAAACAAACCAGCCCCGCATCAGGAATGTCAACTATAGAAATGTCATCTCCGACAGGTACTATAACGTTTCCGCATCAATCTGAGCCCCAAAGTACCACAGAGAGTATAACAACCACCAACCAACATATCTCCACTTTCACCCAACCACTATCTGAGGGTGTTTCTACCCCTATAATGGCTACATTTTCAACACCTTCCTCTTCTCCAAGTCTGTCAGAATCCACAATGGAGACATCATTCACAAAGACCCTGACTACAAGTACTGTAAGTACTGCTGGAGAGACGGAATCAAGCACCAGGACACCTTCAGTAACATCAACAGGAGTGTCCCTCAATGAGACCAGTACTGCGGGAACAACAGAAATATCACAATCAACAGAGGAATTGGCTTCTACAAAACCATCTACTGAAAGGGTTTCATCTTCTGTCTCTTCCACACAGATGATATCTATATCCAAATATGAAGAAACCAGCACTTACCCTACAAC
>CM070038.1:94285788-94298358 GCA_036250615.1 Ptychadena robeensis
AGTCTGTCAGAATCCCCAATGGAAACATCACAAACCTCATTCACTAAGACGCTGACTACAGGTACTATAAGTACTGCAGGAGAGACGGAATCAAGCACCGGGACACCTTCAGTAACATCAACAGGAGTGTCCCTCAATGAGACCAGTACTGCGGGAACAACAGAAATATTACAATCAACAGAGAAATTGGCTTCTACACAACCATCTACTGAAAGGGTTTCATCCTCTGTCTCTTCCACACAGATAATATCAACATCCAAATATGAAAAAAACAGCACTTACCCTACAACATCAACACCATCTCCATACACCTCCACTGCTAGTCTGTCAGAATCTACAATGACACCTTCTGAACTGTTATCAACAAAGGAGACAACCACCAGTTCTGTAACTTACACATATCAAACTGAAATTCCAACTGAGCAATCCACAAATACCATTCTTAGCACATCAGAGCAAAAGACCAGCGTTAGTCAAGTGACCAACCTTTCTACACCAGAACTGTCAACTTCTGTAGAACCAACATCTGAGAGAATTTCTACTCCTGTAATTTCTACACTTGTGATATCTGGAGTAACTAAACGAACCAGCCCCGAATCAGGAATGTCAACTATAGAAATGTCATCTCCGACAGGTACTATAACTTCTCCACATCAATCTGAGCCCCAAAGTACCACAGAGAGTATAACAACCACCATCCAACATATCTCCACTTCCACCCAACCACTATCTGAGGGTGTTTCTACCCCTATAATTGCTACGCTTTCAACACCTTCCTCTTCTCCAAGTCTGTCAGAATCCCCAATGGAAACATCACAAACATCATTCACTAAGACCCTGACTACAGGTACGGCAAGTACTGCAGGAGAGACTGAATCAAGCACCGGGACACCTTCAGTAACAACAATCAGAGTATCTCGCAATGAGACCAGTACTGCTAGAACAACAGAAATACCACTATCAACAGAGGAATTGTCTTCTACACAACCATCTACTGAAAGGGTTTCACCCTCTGTCTCTTTCACACAGATGCTATCAACTTCCAAATCTGAGGAAATCAGCACAACTCCTTCAACATCTACACCATCTCCATACACTTCCATTCCTACTCTAGCAGAATCCACGATGACACCTTCAGAATTGTTATCTACAACGAACACAACCACCAGTTCTGTAACTTACACATATCAAAGTCCAAATGAGCAATTTACGAATTCCATTCCTAGCACATCAGTATCATCAACTACAATTATGGAAACAAGTAGTACTCCTTCTACTTCAGCTTCCACTTCTCTGGTGACAGTCATCCCCAGCAGTTCATCAGTGTCTCTAATACCTAACCCAGAAACATATTCTACTACCAGTATGCCAGCTGATACTTCTGAGATTCATACAACATTCACATCTCCTGACAAGATCACTACTGTTGAATTTATACCTGTATCGACCACACAGAAATCTTATTCTCATTCAGCATCAGCTACATCAAGTTCTCCAGAAATAACTTCAAGAGTGACCACATATACACTGACTGACACATCTGTGTCACAAGGTGCTACGCAACCAGAAACCCATAAAAGTGCTACAAGTGGAGCAAGCACCCCAGAAAAGACAAACCCTTCAACTGTCCATGGGAAATCTACTACCATGCAGGAAGAAACCAGCATGAGCTCCACATCTCCACCAATTACTTCAGTTACAAGAATTTCTCCTAATCTGACAATATCAACTTCTGAACCATTGTTTACAAGTCTTACCAGCAACACCGAACCGAGCATCCTAAGTACCACTCATCACAGCACAAGAAGTATAATACCTGAATCGGCCAGTACTTCCACAGTAACAGTACCTCAGCAATCATCATCTACGCATGCAGTGTCTGAATTTCCCACTTCTGAATATTCTCCTTTAACAACCAAAACTAAAGAAACTGGTTCAGCCTTTTCCACAACTTCCACATCTCTACTCACCCCTGTTTCTTCTACTTCTTCAGTTTCAATAATCCCAACCTTAGAAACAATTTCTACTCAGAGATCTACCTATATACCAACTTCTTCTTCTGAAGGACAAAAAATAACAGAAATGTCAAAAGTCACTTTACAATCATCCCTATCACCTGAAA
Source organism: Ptychadena robeensis (assembly GCA_036250615.1). Taxonomy (NCBI): domain Eukaryota; kingdom Metazoa; phylum Chordata; class Amphibia; order Anura; family Ptychadenidae; genus Ptychadena; species Ptychadena robeensis. The sequence goes on from CM070038.1 coordinate 94,287,911, forward strand.
CCAGAACTGTAGAAGCAGTAACTGCTGCAGCTTCATCACATCCGGCATCAGAAATTGTTTCTGCCTCTGTGTTTTCAACACACATATTCCCTACCGGTGAAGGAGAAACTGGTATATCTTCTACAAGGACATTAACATCTCATGTGAGTTCCACGTCTTTATCACAGCCAATATTGGCAACAACAGAAACGTTAACATTGAAAACACAGCGTTCTACCAATTTTCCAACGTCTGCTCCGGAGACACGTACTGCTCAGGTAACAACTCTTTCATCCAGTGCCTCCATTGGACCAACCTCAGAAACATTTTCTACACAAAGGTCTACCTACATACCAACTTCTACTTCTGAAGGACAAAAAATAACAGAAATTTCAAAAGTCACTTTACAAACGACCCTCTCGCCTGAAACCAGAACTGTAGAAGCAGCAACTCCAACAGCATCATCACATCCAGCATCAGAAATTGTTTCTGCCTCTGTGTTTTCTACACACGTATCCCCTACCAGTACTGGAGAAACTCATGTATCTTCTACAAGGACATCAACATCTCATGTGAGTTCCACGTCTGTATCACAGCCAATATTGGCAACAACAGAAACGTTAACATTGAAAACACAGAGTTCTACCAATTTACCAACATCTGCTCCGGAGACACGTACTGCTCAGGTAACAACTCTTTCATCCAGTGCCTCCATTGGACCAACCTCAGAAACCCTTTTTACGGGAGTGGTTACATCTGGGATACAAAGTACAGGGATTGCAAGTGTCACTCCAACCAACCCATCTAAAACAAAGGGAACTACTGAGCTTTCAAGTACGGGTAAAACTACAAGTCTTCCAATACAGACCCCTGAACAGTCTTCCACATATTCCATTCCTGAAAAGATATCCACTCCTGCTTCTTCTACACCTATGGATTTGTCTACGAAATATCAAGAGACTTCAGAAACACTTTCTACAACTATAATCACAAAAAGCAAGACCAGTAGCCTTCAGACAATTGTGACTACTAAGCCAACAACAGTCACTGTACATAATACAACTGCAAAGACCAGTATTATATCTGCTTCAACCCCAAGTTCAACCCTTCCACTGACTTCAACTTTAACAAGCCTATCAACACACAGACCACAGCAAACTGTTTCTACTCAACCATTGTCTACAATATCTACACACATATCTAACACAACTAAAGTAACCAGCACAATTTCAACAACATTGTTGTCCTCACTTTCTAGTATACCTGAAACCTCTACAAAGGTGACCACAAATACTGGAATTACTTTTTCTGCATTATCCACAAGCTTGAAGTCCACACCTCTTCCGGAAGCCACATTTACACAGTTAAGAAATGTCTCTACAACTACAAAGCAGCCAACATCTTTCCCACCGGAATCTCAAACTCTTTCTACCTCAGAGATTTCTACACTTCCATTCCACATCACAAGTCAAGAAACCAAATTGTCTTTCAGACCTTCGACATCTCAGTCTACTTCCTCCTCCTCTAATTCAGCACTTTCAACAAAACCTTCATCAGAGGCAATCACAACCATATTGACTACTAATAAAAGTCTTCATACTCCTGAACAAACTACAACAAAATCAACTTCTACATTACAGACGTCTACATCTTTTCAAACAAATACAACTCAGGTGGTAAAACCAAACATCACAACGCAGTCTTCTACGACCCATCAACCAGGAACGTCCAACTACACAACGTCAACACAGACTCCATTATCTACATCCAAATTAAATTCCTCCACCACAGCACAAACTTCCAGAACTCAAAACCCACAGAGTAATCAGACAACCACAATGACAAGTCCTACATCTACAATGACCAATACAACATCAAAGACCACCGTTAAAACATCTACAGCCTTACCAGGTTCTACACCGAAACCATGCATAAGTGACGAAAGGCAGCAGTGTTCTGTTATCGATGGTGTATGTTCCTGTAACTGTACCAAATATTACACAGGCAGCAGTTGTGAATATGGCAAGAATGAGACTTCTGCCACTATAGGTAAGCGAAAATTGATTACGCTTTAGAGCAAAATTGTATTTTGGTTAAACATTGACCTAAACCCACTCTGAATGTTACATACAATACAAAACTACAACTACAAAATCTCTAAGACTGTAAAGCCGGCCATAGACATGCTGATTTCCAGCCATAGTTACGGGCGATTGACCAGCATGCGTGCTCCCGCTAAATGCATAATGGTCAGTCACCTGCAGCTACAGGGGAGCCCACCTTGAGGTTTTGACCCAAAAAGCCAGCAGGTCGGATTGTGGCCGATCCTGTTGTGGGCAGTTAATGTGAAGGAGCAGTCAGCCTCATGTCCCAATGGTGCAGGAGGACTCTATTGCGGTATTCTGATGTAAAATGAAACAACATGTTTACCTGTTTTTCAGATAAAACCAATGCACCAAAAAGAGAAATGTTTATAATAATCAGCTTACAAACACAGTTCACGGAAGCCTTATCAAACCCGTCATCCAAGGACTACATCGATCTTGTCAATACTTTAAAAAAAGTTGTAAGTGACCATATTATTTTTTTGGGTATACTATTGCAATAAGCGGGACCTCATGTTGGTTGCTGAAAAATACATCTTTTGTTGGCATTTCACCACCACTCTGTTTCACCAATAGGTAGCATTGATGAACAATGACCTGCACCAAATAATGGATTTTCAGTAAGCCCAAAGAGTCATAAACACATGTCTGGAGTCAGTGACGTCACTAACCCAATGCGTGGAGTGCAAGCCACACTGTGTGTGTGTGTATATTTGCCACACAATTTGACACCCATACTACTTACAACATGCCCTTTACATCACTTTGGGGAGACACCATGGGTTTACGGGAAGCTGTTAGAGGTAAGATCAGCCCATTGGCAGCTCTTCCCTCTACCTCTCCGCCTCCTGTAACTCACGCTCAGCTGGTAGCTCTGTGGCCACCAGCAGAGCTTCAGTTATAAGAGGGAAAAAGTGCACTCCAGCTGTATATAGGAATACATCTTGTAGCCCACAAAATACAAATCTGAAAAGCCAACAACATATCTCCAATACAGTGTGACATGCTTCAAATCTTAATTACAAACATTCCATATGGCAAAGTCATGGTCATTAATTAAAATGGTGAAAATAAACGTATCTTTAGTCTTTTATCTTTTAAAGCTGCATAAAGCTGGCCATAGATGCTTAGATTTCAATGCTGGATTGATTTTTCGTGCAATTACGCCACATTTCGGTCAACTGCACATTTTAAACATGCATCGATTTTGTAGTGTAGTGTCTATGGCCAGCTTAAGGCATGAAACCTAGATCTATGTTAATGAGTTGTATTTTCTGTTTCCACAGTTAAGAAGCATATACCAGAGAGCTGCTCCCAGTTATTTTGTGGATGTGGTGATTAATGGCTTCAGGTACCGTAATTATCATGATCTTCAAACGGCTTTGTATTTTACAGATTCAAAGTTAGAATTAGAAAATTCTGTTCATTGTGTCAACTCTATTGTCCAAAGGTATAGGAATTCTCAGTTTAGGCTTTTACTGAAGGTTTGTAATATTTAGATTTCCTATACCTTCTAAGTTGTCAGCAGGACAAAAGGGTAAAGGCTGGCATACATGGGTCGGTACCCGTGCAGCTCGAGGGGTATCAAGCAGTGTGATGACATCATCGTGCTGCGCTCGAGATTTCTTGATATCGAGGCGCAGCAATGTTGCCCAATAGAAATCAAACTGAGTTTTCCAACATGCTGGATCCCTGTTTATCTGAGCTTCTCCAACTGATCCCACTCAAAGTAAGGATGGATGGATCAAATTTTGTAATAGATTTACGCACAATCGAGCTCCTTAAGTGTGTGCACGCCGCTCCATTACCGTGCCTAGCTTTAATCATCCCCGTGAGGACACAGACAGAAATAAAAACTTTACAGAGACTAAACATTTCTAAGCAATTTCTATTCTAAACATATTATTATTAATTCTAGTATTAGCTCGAGTTGAGTTCACAATTTTATGTCTACACCACATCATCATCTAATAAAGCAAGCACTCATTTTGGATGGTAGCCAATGGTATACATTGACCCTTGTAAAGAATAGTTCAATGAGTTCTGATCTATCATTTGTTATATACACTCACCCGCCACTTTATTGGGGCACACCTGTCCAACGGCTCATTGATGCAAATTACTGATCAACCAATCACATGGTGCTAACTCAATGCATTTAGGCATGTTGACACAGTCAAGACGAACCGCTGCAGTTCAAACCAAGCTTCAGAATGGGGAAGAAAGGGGATTTAAGTGACTTTGAACGTGGCATGGTTGTTGGTGCCAGACGGGCTGGTCTGAGTATTTCAGAAACTGCTGATCTTCTGGGATTGTCGCACACAACCATCTCTAGGGTTTACAGACAATGGTCTGAAAAAGGGAAAACATCCAGTGAGCGGCAGTTCTTGGGGCGCAAATGCCTTGTTGATGCCAGAGGTCATAGGAGAATGGCCAGAGCTGGTTCGAGCTGATAAAAAGGCAACAGAAACTCAAATAACCACTCGTTACACCCAAGGTATGCAGAAGAGCGTCTCTGAACGCACAACACGTTGAACCTTGACGCAGATGGACTAAAGCAGCAGAAGACCACGCTGGGTGCTACTCAGCTAAGAACAGGAAACTGAGGCTACAATTCGCATAGGCTCACCAAATTTGGACAATAGAGGATTGGAAATATGTTGCCTTGTCTGATGAGTCTTGATTTTTTTCTGCGACATTCGGATGGTAGGGTCAGAATTTTGGGTCAACAACATGAAAGCATGGATCCATCCTTCCTTGTTTCAACGGTTCAGGCTGGTAGTGGTTGTATCATGGTGTGGGGGACATTTTCTTGGCACACTTTGGGCCCCTTAGTAGAAATCGGTCATTGTTGCAACGCCACAGCCTACCTGTGTATTGTTGCTGACCATGTCCATCCCTTTATGACCACAGTGTACCCATCTTCTGATGGCGACTTCCAGTAGGATAATGCACCATCATAAAGCTTGAATCATCTCAGACTGGTTTCTTAAACATGACAATGAGTTTGCTGTACTCACATGGCCTCCACAGTCACCAGATCTCAATCCAATTGAGTACCTTTGGGATGTGGTGGAACGGGAGATTCATATCATGGATGTGCAGCCGACAAATGTGCAGCAACTGCATGATGCTATCATGTCGCTATAGAGCAATGTCTCTGGGGAATGTTTCCAGTACCTTGTTGTATCTATGCCATGAAGGATGAAGGCAGTTCTGAAGGCAAAAGGGGGTCCAACCCGGTACTAGCAAGGTGTGCCTAATAAAGTGGATGGTGAGTGTATATACGGTACCATATTTTCCACTCCCAGGCCTCGTTCTAGCTGCACAAACAGTCCAAGTGCAGCTGATTCCTTTGGTTGCTAGCACTCTGTTATAACCACATACAAGACAGGACCAGTAGTCTTGCATTATAATGGGGGGTGCCACTTAAAACCTGAAGTATCAGAGAGCGGCAGGTAGAAAGAAAGGAATAATAATAAATATAATAATAAGTAAGGAAACTTCTATTCCCTACATACCTCATCCATTTAACATTTCTTCTGCATGGAAGCAATAGTCAATGTTTATTTAACTCAACTTTAGATTATTATAAAGTTTTTGTGTGACTTGTAAACTAGTTCAAACAAAAATGTGTTTTTACAGCAATGGAAGCATAATGGTGAATAGTACAGCAGTCTATGGATACCCCAATAACCAGACAGGTATTGAATTCATAAACGATGGCTTGGAGGCAGCACTGAACACCTCCCTGGTGAGCTCTTTGCCAGATATCAGCCAAGCGGTGAATGCCAGTGCTTCTGTGCGCAGTATAACGGCTTCTCCCATAAATACAACAAGTAAGTGTCTGTCTATTTTTTAATGGAAATAACCTTGTGGTAAAGGTTTATGTTGAATGCTTTCATATCTCTTGAGAAGGACTCTGGTAATGTGAGATCCTCTGCTTTCCTGCAGTCATTGAATGGTGGGGTTGGGGGGTCTCTAAATTATTGTTGGAGTTAAGTTTATTTTATTGTACACCAAAAATACAGTTGCTGAGAGCATTACACAAATAATGTAGATCAACTACACAAGATTCAAAACGGTATGACAAGAGTTGCATAGCTCTACGTTTTTTGCTTCAGGCTTCTATTGAATCCTAGATAGACCCCTATAAATGGGGAGGAGGAGTGAGGGGTCTCGTGTATTTATTCCAATTCTGCAGTCATTAAGAAGAGAAGGTTCTCACACTATGGAGAATCAAATTCAAGGTTTTGTGCCTTGCTTTTATATCACTCTAGGGCTGCCCCCACTCTCTGGAACTCTCTTCCCCATTAGCTATGCTTATACTTTCAACACCTTCATACAAGCCCTAAAAATCCCCATCTTCTCATTCCTAACATCATCACCTAGCTGATTCCATCCCCCTACCCCCGTTGTTTTTTGGGCACATATTGTACATGCCATGCCCATAGTTTTAAAGGGGACACGTTATCGCCTTGTTACAATAAAGCTGCAAATAACACTCCAAATAAGGATAATCATGGACGCACAACACTGACGGGTCTGTGACACCTAGTGTAGCCCGTAGATTGTAAGCTTGATTGGACTGGGCCCTCTCCTCCTGTGTCATACTCAGATGTACAGCCCTTCGAAATAAGTTGGCACTTTATAAATAAAAGGTAATAATAATCAGGGGTGCACATAACTTTATTTTACTGAGCTCCTCAGATGAGTACCAGGAGATGGTGTTTGGTACTCGCCCCATATGTAGTGTGGTCTTCCTCATTGTCCTCTGCTTTAGCTTCCTGCATGGTAGATTCTGCTGCAGATGGACCTCCCTGTTCTTGATTGATCCTCCAATTAGCTGTCTCCATCCACAGGTCACCAGCTGGCTTTGGGTCACATGTAACTCTCACAGTACAACATGTTTGAACCCCCAGATCTCATACCTCAGTAGTGCAACCCTGAAATGTTCTGACTTAGTAACTAACCCCTGAGACTACCAGCAGTACAAATGTCAACCTTTCATAGTCATATTCCAGCTGTCACACACTGCTTTTCTCTTGTCAGATTTTACCCTTACATATGCCTACTCTGACTTTCATCCCCCAGATCTCCAACACCCTTAGAAGTCTAATCTATTTTTTTTGGATTATTAATTTACATTTTCCAATTTCTCGCCCTTAACTACAACCTTTCATAGTTATTCATGTTTCCCTGCAGTTATATAAGTGACATACATTGTATACATGTAACATTTAGCTGCGGCCGCCCAGACACCGAGTGCCTCCAAGTTGTTAGTTCACATATGAGCTGTGTAACAATAATGCAGGTACGCAGAGCTAGGTTTTGGCTCCTTTTGAGGATCAGAGTACCACTTATGTGCACCCCTGATAATAATATTACTTTATATTATTTCGTTTAGCTCTAAAACAGTTTTTTGCTTTTAGCATCTGAATGAAACCTCAGACTGAGACACTCATGCACTATTGTATGTATATTGAAGCATGAGCAAATGAGCTTTGTAAACATAAGGATAAGAGTAGGGAAGGAGAAACCTCAAAACACGTGAGAAATGCCATTGGCTGTCCATATCAATGTATAAAATATTTATGTGCAATGTTGATTGTTCAGCATCAGCCGTGATATGAGTTACTACTACCATTCATCTTTCCCTTTTCAGAGGTTGACCAGTTGAAGGAGTTTGTGACTTGTTCTTTGAGCTACGCTGGTTATGCTGTTCAGTGTGACAACCAGAGCTGCTTCTGTACTGGACCATGTTACAATGACCCAGGCTACTGCAATTACCACGGAGAATGCTACAACGCAATCAATGGCTCCATATGCCAGTAAGTCAATGAACAATAAAATGAAAATCTTTTTATCGACAACCTCCCTAAAATCATTGTATTTCTAAATGTTAAATATCTTAAAAAGCTGAATGTGTAAATATTATCTAAAGCAGCCATTTTGAAGTTGGCAGCTCCAGTTGGTGACCAGATGGTGACCAACGCAGGCCATATGTAGGTCAGAAAATGACCACAGCAGGCCATATGCAGGTCACAAGGTGACCACCACAGGCCATATGCAGGTCAGAAGGTGACCACCACAGGCCATATGTGTAGGTCAAAAGGTGACTACTTCAGACAATATGTAGACCAGAAAGTGACCACCGCAGACCATATGCAGGTCAGAAGGTAACCACAGCAGGCACTATGAAGTTTAGAAATTAATAACTTCAGGCAATATGTAGGTTAGAATGTGACCACAGCAGGCACTATGAAGATCAGAAAGTGACCACTGATATTTAGATCAGAAGGTGACCACTTCAGGCCATTTGTAGGTCATAAAGTGACCAAGGCAGGCCATATGAAGGTCAGTAGGTGATCATGGAAGGACATGAGTAGGTCAGAAGATGACCACTTCAGGCACTTTGAAGGTCTTAAAGTGACACTTCAGGCCATATGTAGGCCAGAAAGTGACCACTTCAGGACATTTTTAGGTCAGAAAGTGACTACAGTAGGCCAAATGAAGGTCAGATGGTAACCATCGTAGGTCAAATGTATTCTAAACGATCTTACAAGCATCTCAAACTGATGCCCAAGCCTAAAGCCCATCAACACAGGTCAGGTTTATATTCTTGGTTTTGTGTTTTTTTACCCAACAAACTTTAATTCTAATAATGAATTTCCTAAATGTAGGTGCTACAATTTTGCTTTCTACCAGTACAAAGGAAACCGGTGCGAATCGTCCGAACCCAACTCTGGATTTTACGGACTGCTTTTCGGCATCATCTTCGGGGTTCTCCTGCTTCTCATCGTTCTAATCTTTGCAGTGATTGTCTACAAGAGGAAGAGAATGTTTATGTAAGTATACTACAGGGGCACCATAGGAGGAGGCGGGAGCCATCTTCATGGGCAAGTTAAAGAAGAATTTATTCTTAAGAAATATAAAAAAAAATGAAATGTAGTAAATTTGAAAGTTAGGGTTCTGCATTGAATATTCTTTTATATATGGGATTTAAATATTATAGAACACACAAAAAAGTACAATATTGGTAATATTTTTTTAGAAAAAGATTTCAATTGTGTACATCCCAGGTGCCCAACCTGGAGCCTGGGGGCCACATGCGGCTCTTTGGGCATTCCTTGGCGGCCCCCCTAGGTCTTTCACTTGTGGCCCCCAAAACCTGTTAATGCATAGGGCATAGGAACTCACCTGTCCTCGCCCAGGATCTTCTTTGGTAGGGAAGAGGAGAAGAGGGACCTGCTCTGGCTGAGCACATGAAAGACAATCAGCAACCCAGACAGTGCCTCAGGAAGTGCCTCAACTCTCCTCCGCTTCCTGATCTATCCCGTTCTAAGAATATCCCGTTCTAAGAAGAAGAAGCCTATGCTCCCACTATTCTACCAATGAACAGGGGATTATTGTACGTGGCATAAAACCTCAGAATAGGGGCATATATCCTTTGGATCAAAAGTTATGTGCCCCACAGATATCATCAAAGGCTTTGATTATATCTATGAGGCACGTAACCTTTCACGATATATACAACACAAAATGTGCATTACCACACTACAGTGTTCCGTAGTGGTTGAAGTATCATTTAAACAAGTTTTGTTGTTTATAAATTAAAAATGTCTTCTACCTGTCATTTCTTCATAATAAAATGCTTACACAAGTCAGTATAGAAAGATCAAACCACGTATGCCCACCTTAAATTTAGGAGACCGTGGTAGTAAACAGGTGTTTTCTTCTTCCGTAGTTGGACTGCAGATGGACGGGGTTCAAAAACATGGTTTACTTTTGATGAAGAACGATCAACCTTCCAACACACAGGTTAGACCATCCTTTTATGTTTTCTGTGGAATATGTTCCTAATGATATCATTATATTATTTGTGTATAGGGACTGTTATGAACTTTTTACTGTAAGTACTTCAACTTTTTACCCCAAACTATATAATATATAATAATATAATAACTTTATATCCATCCTTTTCAAATTGGCTTGAACTATTGTCTCGGTTCTTTTGGCTACGTCTAGAATTTAGGCAGACTTAAAGGGTTTTGTCAAAGAGATGTCATAACTCAAGACCTAACCATGCTACCCAATTCCTTGAGGTACCAATTTGGCAGACTCTATGGTGCAAGTTATCTATTCATAAAAAAGACAAGCCAATGGGATTATAGGGGGTTGACTCCTGACTTACAAAAAGATGGAAGAAGCAGAATATCTTTGTGACACTGTTGGTTACGTTCGTCACTCCTAAAGCTGACCATACATCTTTAGATCTCTCTGTCAGATATCCTTTAGATCAACCAACTATGTAGTGCCGAGTCCTCTGCGATTGAACACTGGTAGACTTGATGGTTTAGAAAG
>CM070038.1:94303385-94313956 GCA_036250615.1 Ptychadena robeensis
GAAGTGGGAACTGGGGCTCAGAATAAAGATCCTTACTGGACCCTTCCATAGATGTCAATAAGTAGTGGGAACTGGGGCTATGAATAAAGATCCTTACTGTACTATTCCAGAGATGTCAATAGGTAGAGGGAACTGGGGCTCAGCATAAATGACTTTTCTTGCCTATTCCATAGATCACAAAAGGAAGTGGGAACTGGGGCTCAGAATAAAGATCCTTACTTGACCATTCCATAATCGTCCATTGGTAGTGGGAACTGGGGCTCAGAATAAAGATCCTTAAGCTGGCCATACACTCCGAGATTAAAATTAGGATCCATTAAAACAGACCAATGTATCCCAACGGCGGTATTGGTTTGGATCGTAATATTCGGCAAAAAAGCTACCACATTGAAAATCCAATTTAGGATCGTATTTTTTTTTTTACGAGAATGTCATCGAAATTAATCGCCGTTTATATCGCCCATTGTGATGTATTTTTTTTATAAGGGGAAGTGATGTAGGGGGGTATTGTACAAAGCTTATTGGAGTTTCCCGATGTTCCCAGACCAATTAAAATTTTTCAACATGTCCAATAAATTACGACCGAAAAAAAAACGGCAATTAGAATCGTATTTTATTGGTTGTACCATGTGGACATGTGCGGATTTCAGGCCGATAAAATGCTTTCATTGGTCGGTTTTAACGGATCGTAATTTTAATCTCAGAGTGTATGGGCAGCTTTAACTGGACCATTCCATAGATGTCCATTGGTAGTGGGAACTGGGGCTCAGAATAAAGATCCTTACTGGACCATTCCATAGATGTCAATGGGTAGAGGGAATTACAGCTCAGAATGAAGATCCTTATTGACAAGTATGGAGGAGTAGGGGCTTCCATGTCACGCTTGTTCCAGCTCTGGTCAGAAAACCTTGTCTGTCTGTCCGTCCATTCATCCAAAACACATACAGATTTCATTCCAAAAAAACCCAAATGAGATAAACAGAGGAGTCACCTCACAGTACATCTGAATTTTATTATGCGTAAATGTAAACAATTATACAACATTTATATTCAAGTATATAGAAGAATATAATCTCTGGTTCACTTTGGATATAGCATTTCACGGTTTGATTACAAGGACTCAGAATTTCACAGAATACATAGACAAGGCACTGAATTGTAATGTGTTATAGAACACCACAGAGAGACAACATGAGCCGGGTCTACTATCCACCTTAAAGTAGACCCGACATTTCACCGACTATCACGTTATTGGAAGGATCAGAGCTAAGTTCTTCTGGGACCGTCATATGGAAACCTAACAAAATGGCGATTCCCAGTTTGGCAGTGCAAAGACCATTGTTCAACATGAATTAAAAAAAGAATTAACAGTGTACAAAAAAAATTAAGGGTCCGCTCACACTTTTTTTATCGGATAAAAATGATTGCCAGTCCCAATGTGCTAACTAGAGATGGTCAATGAGATGCAGAAATGTTTACATTAGCATGCAAAGTGTATCCGGACTGAAACTGAGCTAATCAACTACAAAAGCTGCTGTGCCGGATTGGCTGAGCTTCTAATTTCAGCATCTCATTGACCATCTCTAGTGCTAACGCACAAATCATGTATAGTGATATCAAGGTGTAGAAGCCCTAAAAAAACTGAGTGAAGAGCAGCTCATGGACCATGCAATGCAAATTGCAACCGATACGGTCATGTAACCATATAACTAGAGATGGTTGCAAACGTTTGACCAACTTATTTGTTGCACAACCCCAGAACATGGAATCATCACTAAAATTGCTGAAGATGAACAGAAGGATTGTGGGAAAATATAAATTTTTTTTATTCTTCTAGCACATGTAGTATCTGATGCTCAAGGTCACGTCAAAAATTTGACTTATGCAGAAACTATTATAAGCCGACCTGAATATAAGCCAATGTACCTAATTTTACAAAAAACAAATTCTGGTAAAACACTCGAGTATAAGCCGAGGGTGGGAGATGCAGCAGCTAAGGCACAGAAACTCACAGCCCACTTGTGAGTTAATTGCAAAGCCCCTGAACATGGGATCATCACCACAGATGCTGTAGATGTAGAGATGTGGGAATATTGTAAAGAAAAAAGTATTGCTGTAACCTATGTAGCTTTTCCATACGTTAAGTTCAAATTTTAAGCGCACCTAAACCCACCAGACAAACTTTTTTTTATATGTAAATAAAATATCCTTGCCTGTCAGGAGATGTATGTGTATTTCCACCCTCACCCCTCCTTCTCTGTGGATCGATCTCAGCAGAGCTGCGGTGCTGAGCTCCTCGCAGTGTCTGGCACCTGACATTCTTCTGCAGCTGTTCACGATTTTTTCCCCCAGCTTTCACTTTGTGTCCATTAAGATACATTGTATCTGGCGGCCCCTGGCGTCATTGCAGCCTAAACTCATTTAAGACTGGAAGCTAACACTGAATCTAAAATGGCCGCTCCCACAGACGGCAGCAGGATAGCTAAATATATATTTTTTAGGTTTTTGAGCAACTTTGAGCTCTTGGGACAGTAAGTAAAATTTTAATTACATGTTTTTTTATTTTTGAGTTTAGGTGTGCTTTAAGTCAACATAAATTTTTTTCCCTTGATTTTGAATTTGAACTTAATTTAAGCAAAAACTACATATGCTAGAGCAAAACTTTTTTTCCAATGTTTCCCCAACCCTTCTCTACATCTCCAGCAGTTTTAATGATGATATCATGTTCAGGGGTTTTACAATTATCTCACAAATTCTCGTAAAATGTCGCAATTTTTACCTTTTAAAAGCATTTTATTTGAGTATACACAATACATGTACTAGAGCAATTTGTTCTGCTTGGTAATATTACCATAACCCTTCTCTACATCTCCAGGAATTTTTAGTGATGATAACATGTTCAGGGGCTCAGAAAGTCCAAAATTCAAAGAAAATTCCACCAACTCTACACATTATACTGTAGACAAACACAGTGTACTTATCTAGTGCAATTCAAAAGGGTTCAACCAATGTACATTCTCCCACTGCAACATATGTGCAACCGATTGACTCTCGTGGAAAAAAGGGTTTTCCTTAACTCTTGACCTTTTGCAGGTCAAACCACTTTTCATCATTTTACCAAACAGGAAGTAAGGGGAACTTCTATCACCAAACTTTCCTTTGCTTCCTGTCTAGTGGGATCATTAGTAGCTAATAAGGAGGGAAAGTCTAATGGAACCATGGATAGGTGTAACAAGCCACGGTGGGTCCAATCCTTCCCCATTCAGTCCATGACTAGTAGTTATGTTTTTGGCTTGACACACATAAAGGAAAGAGTCTATTCTAGTGCACACTCTGCCCTGTACTACAACGTACCACAAGATTATATTAAGGGGAACTCTAGGTGATGAGTGCGGCCTACAGGGCAGTCATTCTGAGAATCACACGATGTCATTGGTAATGTTCACCACACAGTTCTCTCTCCTGGATCTCTCTGCGTGAAACACCAACAAGTGGCTGCGAAGAGTGTCGTCCGGGCCGGTGGTAATACGAGACGGGTCGTTATTCTGTAGAGAGAACAATTACAGAAAATTAGCATAAAATATGAATATAGATGAATATCAATTTAACAAGGTCAATGCCGTTATAGAGCAGGTCTGGAAATACAATGTTTCCTCTGCAAGGACAATGTCTCCTCCCATGGACAGCCCCTGTTTATGTGGTATACACAGGGTACATCACATACATTATAAATCTACCTATCAATAGAATGCACACGATGTTCTATGCAACAATGCTCACCAGAATTTTTTGATGCCCAAATGCCGTCCCCCCGTCATGATGCCGCCCTGGGCAAACGCCCATATTACCCCTATCTAAAACGACCTCTGCACATAAATATGCCAGCATAGCATCTCATAAACCCTAACATCAGCCCATAACCCATCAGCTTATTCAGGTGCAGGTGGTCACCCCTTCTCTATCCTCCAACCAGCCAAGTACTGAGCTTAGCCAGGGTAACATTTCAAAAGGAAGATCCAATCGGCTCACATACACATTGCATAGAACATCGTGTGCATTCTATTGATGGGTAGATTTATAATGTATGTAATGTACCCTGTGTATACCACATAAACAGGGGCGGTCTTTGGGAGATTGGTGCCCTGGGCGAGCACCCCCCTCTGGAGCCTGGAGAGATCACTGACACAAGATGCTTATCTGGGGGGGGGGGGCATAGACTTACAGAATCTGGGGCTCACCAGCACTCCTCTAGAGACGATCTTCTCTCGCTTGATAAGCAGCCACACTTGGGTGAGGCAACTGGCCCTCTGAAAAAGTTTTTGATGCCCAAATGCCGTCCTCCCGTCATGATGCTCATATTGCCCCTAAAACGACCTCTGCACATAAATATGCCAGCATAGCACTGATGGTGTATAAGATCTCATAACCGTAACATGAACCCATCAGCCTATTCAGGTGCAGGTGGTCACCCCTTCTCTATCCTCCAACCAGCCAAGTACTGAGCTTAGCCGAGGTAACATTTCAAGAGGAAGATCCACTCGGCTCACATACACACTGCAGAGGAAAGATCCGACCTCAGGAGGCTCTTCCCTCTGCTGTTTGTATGGGAGCCGGGCTCAAGCTGCCTTGCTGACATACTCCAGTGAGTCATACTGTCAGCAAATCTGCAGCTGTTTGGTTGTCATACACATGCTCAGACGCTGACCGGCCAAGAGGAGGTGGAGGCAGGGAAAGCTGTCAGAGGCTTCCCAGCCTCCTTTAATTCCTACTCCACAGTTTGCCAATATTTTTTACAGATCAGAAACTCTAGGTGCAACTTTTACAGTGGAGCATCTAGAAATCTGAAAAATACAGTGTGTATATACAGTATATATATTTATTTATTTCACATTAATTATAAGTTATTCTTTTTTTTAAACACTTCAGACCTGTTTTTCAAGCATCCAGCGCTAGCATTCATTACAAAATGTAGAAGCTTAAATACCAGTGATGGGGTACAGAAGCGCTTAGAGCAGTGGTGGCCAACTGAGTTGATATGGGGGGCCACAAGTGCGGCCCTCTGGATCACTAAAGGGCCGCACGTAACATTTTTAACTTATACTGACTTGTAGCAGCATGTATTTATGAAAAATTACAGCAGGCAGAGCTAGAAGATATTATTTTCAATGTTTTTAAATAAAAAACCTTGTTTTAAATGATACTTCAAGCATTAGGGAAGACTGTAGTATGGTGATGTGCATTTTGTGCCATATACCATACATTTTTGCCATATCATCATAGGTTATATGCCTCATAGATATCATCAAAGCCTCTGATAATATCTATGGGGCAAATAACCTTTGCTTCAAAGGGTATGTGCCGCAATATATTTTTATTCAATTATCCCTTGTTCATTGGTGGAATAGTAGGAGCATAGGCACTCACCAGTCTGCTGATCCCCCGCCAACACTAGATAAGAGGAGAAGCGAGGGACTTACTCAGGCACCATCTGGGTCCCTGTTTGGCTTTTACATACACCTGTCACGTAAGTGTATCGCCTCTCCTCCTTTTCCCACTCTCAGAAATTCCTGGCGGGGACCTGTCAGTGGGGGAGCGGTGGACAGGTGAGTTCCTATGCAATAACAGTTTTGGGGGCCGCAAGTGGAGGACTGAGGGGGCCACCATTGAACACCCAAAGGGCCGCAGGTTGGGCACTTGGGGCTTAGAGGGTGGGTGGCAAGTGGGACAGGTGATGTTCACACCTAGGCTTTTGCTGCTCTAGTTTTTTACTGACAGAAAGACCCGGAAAATTGTTTATAACTAACCAAGTAAAAGCAACATGAGTATTGTGTACAGACATGTTTGCCTGGAGTTGAGCTTTAACTGTACTTACAGCAACAGCAGAAATGAAGGCTTCAATGAGATAATAATCGGCTCCATCATGACCTCCCAGATAAGGCGGGACGAATGCATTCTTCCTTGGTGGATGAGTGACTTCCTCTTCCGTCAGAAACTTGTATACTTTTATAGCACCCCTTCCCTGGTGGCGCAGCTCTCCCTATAGTAAAGAGAAATCAGAGGATATATTCAGCTGAAATTACATTTATAGTGCCACTCTAGTCCCAGCAGGGTTTTAAATATGAATATGTAAAAAATGTACATCTGACTGCAGTACTCACCCACTCTCTGTCTCACCTGCAGTCATCTGATTCTACCACTAGGTGTCTCCCTCTTCAAATTAGAATGACACCCAGCAAAGGCAATAGAGACTCCTTACAATGGCCATAACTCCCAGTGCACATAGCATTACCAAACACTAGTACCAGGGTGATTAGCTTTGTCACTTTATAAAAATCAAAGAATAAAAAACAAACTTCATAAATCCGAGTTTATAAAAAAAAAGAAAAAATACAGTGGCCTTCAGGAAGGACACTGGAAGGTCAAGGGTCTGGAGTGGGGCTTATAAAGGTCCCCACACACGTCTAGATTTTCTGTTCAATCAACTTTAAAAGATACATTTCTTGGGTCAGTGAAATCGGTGATTGATTGTAATCTGACAATGACAACTGTAGTAACAGATATTTGATCAAATTTTTTGGGATCGACTGAAAGCGTCATTGAGTTAAGTTTAAATTTCATTACAACCTATTAAAATTTTCCAGCATGTTCGATTGAAATTTTTTACCAATTTTATATGTTTTTGGTTGATCTAACCATGTGGGCTGACTTTTCAATCAATCGCCAAAAAAAAATTGATTGAATTAAGTTGATTGAATGAAAAATCTAAATGTGTATGGGGGCCTTAAGTTCAATGTTGGGCAAGACAACCAATTTACAGCAAATACTATGAAAGGTGCCAGACGCCCCCCCCCCCCCCCTCCATTACAGGGCTGATTTGCTTTGTTGCAGGATTGGCCAGGTGTCCAGATATCAATATCCACCTGTTGTGGAGCTGTACCTGTGTAAGCAACAGTTTATCTGTACTGCCTGGTGTCTTAAGCCTCCCACGCTCGGATTGATTTAACATTTGATCGACTAAAGCCTGCCATACACCGTCCGAGGTGCCGACAGACGAGTTCCGATGAGCTCTGGAATGCAGCGTGATGACGTTATCACGCTGCATTCCCGGGCTGACTGCATTGGCGGACACCCTTTGTGTGCCGGCTGATACCTTCAATGAAGACGTCGGTCTTCATTGAAAGTAACAGCATCGGCCAGAGATTATCGGACATGTTCGTTCTCTGGCCGGCCGAGCTGTGGGGCGATAGGGATCTATCACCCCATGTGGGCACACACCGATTAGCGGCCGTTTTTTCCGCTGACCGACAGCAGGAGCGCGCACGCATGTCGGTCAGCTGCAAAATCGCCCGCTAATCGGTGTGTATGGCAGGCTTAACAATCGATCGCCTTGTGTGTTCACGGTGATCAATTGTGGGTCAATTAAATGAGAGTCTAATAAAATAAATGATCGAACCGGGAATGAACATGGCTGTAAATCCCGATCGCCATCCAAAGTTGGAATAAAAAGGTGTGCTGAAGAAAAAGGTTGGTTTAGGAAAACAGACTGATGGTAAGTGTACTCTGAATATGATCACACTGTTATTTAGATTGTAAGCCCAAAGGCCCAAGGTTCTCCTTGTTTCTAGTATTGCTGCTATATACCGTATCTATCCCATCTAGGTGTACAAAGTACTATATAAAGTTGTGAACCTCCTGTAACTCACTTAGGGTCCCTATACACAGGTCTATACCTGTTCAATTGACCTGTGACTTATCGCAGCATTGTCACCACACTTCACTCGATCATGGGTCGAGTGAACAGCGAATCGATTTGCATTGATTACCGTTCGATGGGGACCCTGGTCATGTGTACACATGGTGTTGTGAATTCTTTTCCTAACCTCAGAACACTGGGAGCTGCTGATAGGCAGACCTGAGAGCGGGACACAGGATGGCTGCAAGGAGGGGGCTTCCCCTGCACTGTGCACAGCAGCCCCTGCTTGGCTCCGCCCCCTTTCCCATGCCCCCTTTTCCGAGCTCTGAGCTGTCTGTCAGGCAGCGCTGGCTGTGATTAGGCTGTGTGATCCTTATCCATGATTGACCGGGATTTACAGGTGTCCATTGATCGAGCGGCTATCTACACATGTATGGGGACCTTTAGTCTTTATGCCTCTTTGTGTACTATTTACCGCTCTATAACTGGACATTATCTGCATATTCCCTCTTGTCTGTCTATTGTCCAGCACTACGGACGATGACAGCACTATATAAATAATTGTAACACCAATGGCATTGGCTTGCTGTGTGTTTTGACTCTCTCCGCTGCAAATGAATTGTCTGTATCTCGGAATTAGAAGAACACATTATTGAAAGCTGAGAAATTATGAGTCAAATAGAGTCACTTGCAGCCTGTAATGCGGGAAGGTGGTCACCGCTCCAGAACCCCTCCAGATAAACAAAACACAATCGTGCAAACGCCTGCCACATTATGGAATGGTGTTTAGCATTCATATCTGATACTAAACTACTAACAAAATCCACCATCAAGAAGTGAGCGTGGACAAGCAGAGTTCCCGAATCAACAAAGCAGACAAGGGGAACCAAGGTCGCTCATTGTCCATATTTCAAATAATTCACAGAGAATGTTAAAACTCCTGAAAAATTTACCGTAACTCCCTGCAGAGGAACATCCATCACCCCCATCCATCCCAGAGTCCCGCCATTGGGGAGGCACTCCTACAGCTTCACATGGCAATTTAGTGTAGGTAGCGGGCCCCAAATTGAGTGGGGCACACTGCCCTGGCTGGGTGGACCTGACCCCCCCATGGCCTGCCTATAGCGCCACCCAATGCATTGGTTAGGCTTTACCCTTTTGACACTGCTCTTCTTTGGCCCAACCTGGGGCCTTTTGGGCGTTGTTCGGGGGCCCCCCTTGGTCCTCCACATGCCCCTAAAATCTAACTGATAATGCATAGGGCATAGCAACTCACCTGTGAAGTGGTCACACGCTGACCCAGCTTTCCTAATCAACTTTGGCCGGGGGGGGGTCAAGATCGATGTTATGTGCGGGCTTTTAATATTGCAGAGGGCCGCACTTGTGGCCCTCTATATCAACTGAGTTGCCCACCACTGCATCTTATGCAAATGAGAAAGAATAGTTTGAGGCAACCTACTTTGAAGGTCAAATTCAAATGCACAGCGGGCAAAATGTAAAACCTCGGCAGACAGAAGTCACAAGCCTTTGATATTTATCTAAAAAACTATAATTACACGGCAGGCCATTTTTGTCCCATGGGTCAGAGTTCGACACCCTTGGACTACTACAAGCATTGTACACACAAGCATGAGGGCACACAAGGGGAGACAGGGGGAGTGATGTGTGCAGCTGGTAGGGGGGCTGTCGAGAAGGCAGATCTAACAGAACTGGCCAAAAATATTTGCTTGGCGGGCCAAAGTTTTACACCTATGTTATAGAGGAAGAACATCAAGGGAGCACAACAGAACAAAGTTTGAGAAGGCAACACCAGATGCGCAGGATCGGGTAAGTTCTCTTAAAGGTCTCTTTACCTGTCCCCTGTAGGCATAACCATTTAACTCTTAGGGCCCCCATACACCTTAAGGTTTCTCTGTCAGATTTCCATTAGATCTCATTTTGTTTGACCAAAATAATGTGATATGAGGGACTTTCTAAACCATCAAGTCTGCCTGTGTTCAATCAGAGGACCCGGCACTACAAAGTTGTTGGTAGCTCTAAAGGATATCTGACAGAGAGATCTAAAGGTGTATGGCCAGCTTTAGAGGGGGTTTCCACATGTGTGGGGACCCCCTTTGCTAAGGGTATCTTGATGGTATCAGTGAACCATGTAAAGTTATGTGTTAAAAGCAGCCACTTGTGTTCTCTACCCCTGGTTCCCTCAGGTCAACTCATGTGCCTGATTCTAATGGAATGACCCACCCCCATACCTACTGGTATGGTCTATCGCTGGTGGCCAGTACAGGCAGTTTGTGTATGGTGTAACTTGGGGACACCCAAGTTTATTCAGATTTCTCTACAGTTAATTGGTATTACTTGATTTAATAAAGCTGTGGCCTTATTTATATACACTTTCAGAAATCCAGAAAGATGTCTTGTCTCTTAATTTAGGTTATGGTTGGAGGGTAACAAGAGGGGTGGGAGTGAAGAAGGTAGGAGGTTAGGTAGGTTTATTACTTCTTCACAGCTCATCTCTGCCCATGTCAGGACCCACAGCCTGTAACCCTGCACTGGTCCTGAAAAGTAGTGACAATGGTGCTGGCAATGATGTATAGTTCCTCTATTAGCCTGCAGTTACCCAATCCTAACACTAGATGTCAGTAAAGCTACACACTGAGAACACTAAAAGCCACAGAAACAAATACACTAAAGGCCCCCATACACCTTAAAATCTTACCATACAATTTCTGTACAATAAATTTTTGGTCTATCAAAACGATGTAATGTGAGGACCTTTTTTAATCCTTCCAATTACTATGTATTCTATCAGGGAGGACCCGGCACTACATAGATGTTGGTAGACCTAAAGGAAATTGTACAGAGTGATCTAAAGGTGTAT
>CM070038.1:94322853-94334252 GCA_036250615.1 Ptychadena robeensis
TAAATACAGGTATAGGCGCCCTGAGTCCTGACAATTGACATTCTACCACTAGATGTCGCTGTGCAACACACATTGTGTTCACAATATTCGCATGTACAAGTGTTGGCTTTCACAATAAAGGCAATAATGACGGAGATCATGAATTGTCGAATTTACTGCGAATATTAGGCGAAAGATTCACAATATTTTGTAAATACGAATATTGCCTGTGCTGCTCATCACTAGTGAGCAGATAGAAATCATTTAAAAATAGAAAAGTTAGATAAGACGCCTTATAAATAATAGTTTTTATAATGTACTGTGATATGGTAAACTGGGACTTGTAGTGCCACAAGCTTGGTTTTCCATTAGTTAATAGCGTCTCTCAACAAAACGGAAGCTACATTTATCTGGAATCTACCAATCCCTGTGGGTGTTGGGTAATGGGGGTTTATATTACCAATCAATTCAGTAGGGAAATATACATTACGCTTTAGGTTTGCAATAGTGGTGAAACTCCCTGGCGGTTGAATAAGTCAAATGATTATCCAAACAAATATAGAGAGGTAAGTCTGGTAGGACATTTGTTAAATACATACATATGTTCACTTCATTATCAGCTGAATGGTAACTATTGAAATGTAAATGTTAGATTCATATAATCTGGAAACTATAAGATGCACTTTTTCACCCCCAAAATCAGGGGGAAAAAGTGCCTGCGTCTTATTGTCGCCCCTTGGCAAGATTAGCCGGGGAGCTGTCATATGACAGATCCACCCACGTCCGGAACTCACATCTGAACTGTATAATTGCTTATGCCAGCAGAGCTCAGAGCCCTGCTGATATAAACAAAGAAGAGAGAGATAGATGAACTGTCAGCTATCTCTCTCTCCATGTCTCCATGAAGCAGCAATCACTCTGCAGCTTCCACAGACACAGCCAGAAAGGAGAGGAGAGGGAGAAGACTCTGCAGCCGTTCTTCCCAGCTGTCCCCCTCCTCCCCATCAGTGAAGAGAATGACGTGATGTGTGTACTGCTGCTAGTGACATCTACTGGTTGAATTTGATATTGCATTAATTTAATCAATTGCATTAACCCAATTGATGTGAACACTCATATATTAAACATTTTTTTCTTGCTTTAAAAACTGGGTGCGTCTTATGGTCCAGTGCATCTTATAGTCCAAAAAATACGGTATATCACCACTGTAGCAGTGGATGTAGTATGGCAGTAACAGGATACAAACACTAGGGGGCGTTGTACGCCTGATAATAGAACTACTGTATGTTATTCCTGAAGCCACACACGTGGTGGAGAATCATTAGACCTGCACACCCTACTGTATGTACAGACAGTAAAGACCGACTACCAACCCAGAATGACTCTTTTCCCAATTTGCAGCGCCCATTACACTGGAGGAGTTCCAAGTGCCAAGTTGTTGCCCTTTAAATGTAGTTTCTAAGTTTAGAAAATCCTTGTTGTGCATCTCATCGCCTGATTGAAGACTGAAGGAAAATGGCAGAAATCTGTTTTGAATCAGCGGAGAGCCGGAGAGTGAAGAGACAGAATGTGTCACATGTTATTCTGGCCGCCGTTCAAGGAATAAAAGTCAGGCCGCCTCGCTCAGCTCCCTGGATGAGCTCATACTTATTTGTGGGTTGCTTGGCTGCCACCTGGCTGGGCCTATAATGCGCTCTCTGTGCTGATGGCGGTCTAAGTGACATCACGGCCTTCTTCCACGCTCTCGCTTACACACTTACTTTCTCCTCCAAGGATAACCTAACCCAAGAACTTTATATTGCAGCCTATCCGTCCTGAGATTCGTTCTCTAAAAAACATCTGTAGTAAGTACAGAAAATAACTTTTACCAGATTTTTACCAGAACGGCCCCCTGACTGACCCTGTAACCAGTGCTGTTTCTAGCCTTTTGGGCCCTATGCAAATTCTTGCTTCAGGGCCCCCTCTCCTCCAATAGCACCCACATCTACCCCGCCCAACCGCCCACCCCCCGTCGGCAGCACATGCTGATCAGATTTCGGGGAGGGAGCATGCCCGCGACAGGGATGGAGGCCACTGGATATGTAAGGGCTTGTTTCCACTGGTGCGTTTTCGTGCAGTTGTAATGGCACGGCGCTGTTGCGCGCTTTCGCGCGTTGTTGTTTTTTTTTTTTTCAAACGCGACCAGAATCCGCATTGCCATGCGTTTTTGGGCGTTTAAACGCATCCAATGCTTTCCAATGCCTGTAATGGCCTATGAACTGAATTCACAGACAGATCTTCCATCTGATGTACTGTCTACACTGGGTGTCATGAATTGATTGGCTGCGGATTGCGCATGATCTGCCCATGTTTAAGACCACATTACGTGCCGCATTATTGTTAAGTGGCATTAACGTACCCTATTAAATTCAATGGACAAAATGCACTGGAAAAACATCAGCGCCATGTATCATTGCCTCAGAGGCCCCGCATTGTCATTGGCGTGATGCAGCATATCATGGTCTATGGAAGTGGGTCCCAAACTAGGGGCGCGAAGGTATTCCGAGGGGGGGGGGGCGCAGGCCCTCATTCTTAACCTGTGTTTGAATAGGGAGGGGAGCTTGATAATGTTTTTAAATAGAAACGGGGGGCCCTGCAAGGAAAGTTTGGGAACCACTGTGCCTGTGCCACTATGAGGTGCCTGCATTGTATACCTCACAGTCCATAGAAAACTACGGCCACCCTCCTATTCGCACAGAGATCCCCTATAACGTAGGACTGAGGTGTACTCTCAGCTGGGAGTCCTGGATGCATCTGTGATAAGCGTCCAGGATACAGTGGGCGGCATGGCTGCCATTAGCTCTGGTTTAGTGTGCGTCCACTGCAGAACGTACAATACCGCAGCGATAACATGCTCAATTAACTTCTCTAGTTCTCTCTACCCTTCTGCATCAGCAAACTCGCTCACTGTTCAGGGTTCGCCATTCATGCACTTTTGGCCTGCGTCTTAAGAAGGCAGTGTCGCTTTCCTCCTCACATCCCAATAATCACGGGCACTCACAATTGTTATCGCGCGTGGTGATCGTTGTTGATCTCGTTCATTTACTTGAATGGGCTTATCCCCACTACAACTAATGGCCGCGATCGGGCACAGACGCAGTTGGACCCTGTCTGCATCGGCGAACGGTTCCACTCATGCGCTTTTGACCTGCGTCTTAAGCAAGCAGTGTCGCTTTCCTCCTCACATTCCTGACATGACTATACTCTGTAAGCTTGTTATTTGCGCAGCACCTTCTTTTTTTTCTTAGCGAACAAGGCGGTATACATAAAAAACTATGCGCAACGTCTTCCCTGTGCCAAAATCCCCATCTTTTGCTTGTGCCGAATGAGGGGATTTCAATGCAGTGGAGACTAGACCTGAAGGTTCAATTTTTCCATTCTACCGACTTAGATAACAATCGTTTTAAAATCGATTTACCTAAATCTATCGACCAAAATGGATCCAGCAGTGATCAGACGAGTTGGTGAGTTGAATCGTTTAAGTATCTGAAGGGTTCTCTAGGTATTTCAAATAACTAATTTTTAAGCACAATACCCACCTTAAGATTTCTGCCACCATGGGGTGGACAGGCATGAGCGGGCAATCAGGTGGGCATTCAACTGCCCCACACTTAATCAAGTGCAGGTAGGGGGAGCCAATTGAGGGGCACACTGTCATGTCTAGGTAGGCCTGGCCCATTCATAGCGCCGACCCTGTACGCCCATGTAATAGTAATGTAAAAAGATGTGTTTGTATTCCAAACCAGGAAAGACTTGGATGACAACCATGCCTACTTTCATAGATTTGGTGTCACCCTCCACTTTACCGTAAGATGTCACATTACCAGAGAAGAACAAAATACAAGGACTGGTAAAGTACCATATATGATGTTGTATGCTTTGGGGTAGGTGGGATGGGGGTGATGATTCTATGGCCAACTGTAACACTATTCATACAACTCCTCAATGTATTGATTGATCGATAACCCGGCCACCTCAGTCCAGACGGTAGTTCCATTGACTATGAAAACAACAGGAGTTTATCTCAGTCACACCAGCGCCAAGGAAGAGACGATATTACAAGAACACCTTCTCTCTGCCACAGGAATAGCTCATCGCTGACGGGAAGCCAGAGCCTTGAATTAATAATGAAGAGTGGAGTAAGAGAACATCAGGCTCAATTATCATTTCCATGCAGCGCTTATTAGATACTGTGATGGAAGGGACAAGCAGCCCCTAATGGGTCTCCTAGTGGTATAAAACATGTGGGCCTGTGCCAGGGCTGTGGGGGTCCCACGTATAATGCCTCATATGCCCCTTATATTGTGTATTGAATATCTCTGCTGTAATACAAATTTTCCATCTTCTCATCACTTTAGGTCCTCACACACATAATGAGCGGGGACCGACAGATAAGCTTTGGAGAGCAATGTGATGACACCATCATGCTGCTCTCCATCGCTCACAGTATTGGCGGGCACCATTTGTGTGCCGGCCCTTAGTTTGAATAGAGACACCCGTCCCTGTTCAGACTAATGGCATCGGCCAGAGATTTACAGTCATGGCAATAATGGAGGTGGTAGTGGTAACTGTGTCCCTTACCAGTAAAAAAGGACACGGTTTGACGACCGCTGCACTTGCGGCTCAGATACAGGTTTATGGAAGATGCTTGCACTGTGCCTGCAGGCTGCAGGGCATTTTCGGCAAGGCACAGAAACGGAAACACAGGCCTAGTGTGAAAGGTACACAGGTTTCCATAGGAAAGGTACTGTACCCCAGCTGCAACCCTAAGGGCTCTTTCACACTAGCTGTGTTTTTTACCAGCAACACCCACGTTTGAGGTACCTGCAAAAGCGCACTTTGCCAGTAAGAAGTGGCAAGTGCTGCTTCCCTAAAATGCATGCTGCGGAGCATTTGCGATAATGTGTTACTGCAGAAGACAATGCAAGGGCATAGTGAAAGGTACAACATGCCCTGCTGCATGCATTTTTCATATGTGCGGGATAGGCTTCATTATAACGCATAGAATAGGGCTTATATACTAACACGTGAATGTATTCCTTTACAAAAGGCTTTTAATGTGAACGAGCCCTTCATTTGTACATAACCATTGTTGGTACTTGAGACATCTAACTGCCTCGGGCCGCTGGGACCCATCATATCCTAAAAGAAGGAAGCTTACAGGTTGCTATAGGCAACACAGACAGTTCTTTTTCAGACACTTCAGATGTATGAATCCTATTGGTCCTCTGACCATGGCTGCGGAGGAAACACATGAGCCTCTTATCACTCTCCAGCAGACGCAGCGGCTAAGAATATGAGGAAATGATGGTGTGTAACAGGCCGCAGCGTTAGAGATTATGCTTTCTGCTGTTTTTGCCACATTTTCCGTATATTAATATTTGTGGCTGACTGCCGGAAAGCTGCCTTATCTCCAACACAGGAAGAGAGAGTGTTTACTGACCGCAGAACCAGACAGAGAGAGTTTTCTACTCTTATTGGGGTGTTGTAGGGTTTACTCCACCAAGACATCAGTGCAGCCTGGGACCCCGGTGGGGATTTTCTGCTCACGTTGGGTCGATCCAGGACGGCAAAGTTTTCATTTTATGCTGGAACTTCCAGAGCTAGTATGTGGAGTGTGGTCTGCTCAGATTCCAGAGAAGGACCAATGAGGAAAAAGAGATGGAGCTACCTGAATCATGAGGATCTTCCTGACCATTGGCTTGGCTCTGGTTGCTGAGTCCTCTGCCGCCTCATCTTTATTGGTGATGTTATAGAGTTCAATCCTCACTTTTCTTAGGAAAGAGATAAATAAAACATTTGATTTCCCAGCATGCTCCTGTCCTTCCTAACATATATAGGACAAGCATTCTCAGCGCATTTAAGATGCCCATAAACCTGATGACAGCCGCTCAATAGATGGCCGTTTTGAGCGCTGATGTCACGCTGTGCGAACTCGTGGCTATCTATCTAGCGGCCATCTGATGAGGCCACCCCTGTCTTGAACACAGGGTTATCAGACATGGTCAATGTCCATTGGTTTGGATAGAGACCCTATGCAAAGCATTGAGTGAGCTTGATGACGCAGCAGTGCTCCTTTGATATTGGGCATCATCGTGCTGAGCTCAACAGCTGGTCTATCTCACAAGCATCAGTCTGTGTATGGCAGATTTAGAAATTCATACATAGCACCAGTAGGGTTACCACATGGCTGGCGTTTTACCGGTCTGGCCGATATAAATATGACTTGTTCTCAGAACATAAGGCTGATATTTTTTTCCAGAAACGGTGACAACCTTAGGGACCAGTCTAGAGGACAATCCCAGGGGAGCAGAGAAATAGAGTGAGAAAAATCCTTTAGCGCACTGCCGCTGCCGACTGACAGGGTGTTCCTGGGGGCATAGGCATAACCCTATGGAGCGACCCCATCAGTTCTCGTTAATGTTTGTTCAATGTGCGGTTACCAACCTCACATATAAACTAGTCCTTAGTCCTTGACAGTAGGACTAACTAGTGCCGTCATTAGGCTTGGGGTCACCGTAAACGCATGGTGTCACCTCATAGTGGCGTATATGATGTGCTGTGAGTAATAGGAGTGTCCAATTGTGTGGCAATGTTATATATATATTTATTTAAAGGACATTTTTCTAGATAGGATTTGGTCAGGAACAGGGCCGCCATCACAAATTTCGGTGCCCCATACTTGGTACCCCATAGTCCACCAACTTCCCCCCCCCCTGGCTGAGGGCTCCACAGGATGCTTACCTGCTCTGGATTAACATTAATACATGGGTCCATTATATGCACAATGTTAAGTGCATAAAGTTTATTATAGTATATGAATTCCCCAAAATATATATGGGGCAGAGGGAAGTCACATACTATTAGACTCAAGTGTTTAACTTAACTTTGGTATGCAAATATGTGTAGCCAGGGATCCAGGGGAGGTGCTGCAGGAACATGTAGTTCTTAGATACAGGGTATATGCAGAGACTGTACCATTCAGGTGGGGGGGGGGGGGAAACGACTATGTTGCAGCTGCCACACTGACATTGCAGCTGTGGTTCTTGGGGAAGATTGGAGATTTGCAAGTCCTTAAGACCTTATATGCAAAACAAAATGGCTCTGGTTAGAAAGTTTGGTGTCACTTCTCAACGGCCTGATACGGATTACACTCCAGTAACGCCACTGGGACTAACCTATCTGGAAGTGTATATTTGGTTCTGTCTGACGATGTTCTGTCTGAACATTAGGAGATACTTTGTGCTGTTGGGTTGGTTAACTTCTACAAAACTGTGAAGTAGGAACTCAGCTCTGCTCATATAATGCAAGTCAACGACTTAACTATCCTCGTATATCCCGACATCAGTTCAGAAGAAACACTGACAGGTTGAAGAATGTCTGATAGACGACTACGTCCAGCCCCCCCCCCGTGAGCATAGAAACTGGTTCTGCAATGACACCGCAAATATAGGCCAAGCCTCCCCCCCCCGCCTGTATGGACTTGTTACTGAGTAAACTTCACATTGGTACAAAGTTCTCAGCGCACATTCCTGGACAGCCATGAGTCTGTTACCTGAGTAAATGGGAAAACCAGGACTGGGGAAACTGGGGTGTCCCGTGACGGTTTTAGGAATAGATAACATTAGGAATGGATAACATGGGCCGTCATGAACAGGGGCAGTTTAAGGGAGATAGGTGCCCTGGGCGAGCACCCCATCCCTTGGATGAGCATGTCTTGCCACTACCAGAGAGCACTCCAGGGGGGAGGGGGCGGTGCTGGTGAGTCACAGACTTATGGATTCTATGACTCACCAGCACTCTTCTTGAGACGACCTTCTCTCTCTCCGAGCGGCCGCATGCTTGATAGGTGGGCACACTGGAGGGGAGGCATCTGGTCATCGGAAAACATTTCCGATGTCACCCCCCGGCATTATATCGCCCTGGGCATGTTGCCCATGCCTAAAACCACCACTGATCATGGGCATTGCTCATCCCCAACATCATCTAGCGGAGAAGTGCTGGCAGCACGGTGGCTCAGGTGGTTAGCACTCAGCGCTAGGCTCAAATCCCGGCCTGGGCACTATCTGCAAGGAGTTTGTATGTTCTTCCCGTGTCTGTGTGGGTTTCCTCCAGGTGCTCCATTTTCCTCCCACATTACAAAGACATTCCCAAATAAAGCTTCTCCTATGTTAGTTACATTTGACCTATGACTATGGTGGGGACATTAGATTGTGAGCTCCTCTGAGAGACAGTTAGTGATATGACTATGTATGCTCTGTAAAGCGCTGTGCAATAGGTTGGCATTAAATAAATAAGAGGAGCTCCCCCTGGTCCCACACCACTCACACCAACCCCTCCATGTTCCAATGCTGGTACGTCATTGCATGTCCAAGAATGTCCCCCTGAAAAAGGGGGGCAAGTGCCAAGTGCACCAGACAGGAGCACAAAGCAAGGGTTTCTACTTCTACCACCCTAAAGTCCCTACCTAAGCATACCAAGACAACCCCACCCATCACTGAGATCTTCAACAAGTAGAAACCATTTCTGGAAGATACAGAATCTTGTGCAAGGTAGAGAAGAGATTGGGGTTGGGCCTGGAAATGCTCCTTAGCAACCAAGACCTTAATATCTCCTCAATGCCCCCAAGTTGTGCAGGATTCATCCAAGAAGTGCAGACCCCTCCTCTCTAAGTATCTGGATATGAGGAGAAGACAACCTGACTTCAGGTTTAGAGAAACACGTGGAGATATGGGTCAAATCAATGGCCGATTCGAGCGCCGTGCACGCTCAAGGCCATCTATCTGACCATTTAATCTGCCCCTATAGCTGTTTTTGAGTGGGACAAATTAATCCAACATCGGACATGACCGTTAATATGGCGATGTCCGATGCTTTGCCTGGCTCTCCAGACAAAGCTCGGCTGATGAGGAGGAGCTGGGGAGAGGCAGTTCTGCTCTCCCCGGCTTCTCCGATATCTGACAGCAGCGTGATGACATCATCACGCTGCTGCAGGGTACATCGGACGGCTCGAATATCGAGCCATCTGTACCATGCTTTAGTATCTGGATATGAAGAGAAGACAACCTGACTTCAGGTTTAGAGAAACTGGAATCGAACATAAAACCCTTGGTTGAGTGATCCCAGTTTAAGAAATGTCAATCAAACAGGGTTACCATCCAAAATATCAACAGGAATCGATCTTGCAAAGTGATGGACATGGATTTTTTTGGGCAATCTGTTTCATCATCACGCTGCATTGTGCATGTGTATGGTGACCTTTAATCAGGGAAGTCTCTCTTGCTATGCAGAATATGCATGTGCATAGGGTCCCAGCAGCACCCTGACTCAATCTGAGCTGCCACGTTAGTTGGGGGTGGGGTGGTGGCTGGGATGTATGGGGGTTGTTCTTGAATAACACACCAATCTAACCCCCCCCCCCTTGTTCGACAGCTTTACCACTAGCAACATCCAACCCACCGACCCCCCCCCCCCCCCCCCCCCGCTCTGGATAGGTGGCTCTAGCCAAGAAATTGCATAGGGCCCCCCACAGGCTAGAAACGGCTCTGCCTTTAATCATGAATTTGGGTAGTATTGGATCTACGCATAGGGGAGGGGGCCCGAGGAGGGCAGGTTAATCATATAACCAGAATAAACACCAGACACACAATGTTTTTTTTTATCACTTTGGTGTCTTACATCATTAAAAGTTTGAGGGGCTGCTCTGAACTTTCAAGTTGTCACAGAATGCAATCTATCTTTTCAAATATTAAAACCGCGGATGGCTCTCGGAATTAATCACAAACAAAAAGAAAGAAACAGAAACAGGCCTCGGGGCGCAAACAGAGCTGATGCAGCAATCTGACCTGACAGCACGGAGAGCGCAAAGCGCAAGGCAATCACCTTGTAGAAAACGTACAAATTAACCCCTCGTCCTCCACACCTTACAGCTTACAGAGTAATGTGATATCTGGCTGCCATGGGTGACTTCACCCTTCACTGGATACCCAGAACCCTCTGCTGATCTGGGTGATCCTGCCAGGCGTATATACAAAGCCAGGAGCGAAATGAGATTTAGAATGACAAGTTGCAGTGATGGGATATTACATTGGACAGGTAAAAACTATGAATTCAGGGCTGTGTGTGATGACTGAACTGCCAAAGCTGCTCGAGTTTTAAGCTGGCCATACACCTTTATATCTCTCTGTCAGATATCCTTTAGATCTACCAACAACTATGTAGTGCCGGGTCCTCTGCGACTGAACACAGGTAGACTTGATGGTTTAGAAAGTCCCTCATATTACATGGTTTTGATAAAACAAAAGGAGATCTAAAGGAAATCTGATAGAGAAATCTAAAGGTGTATGGGGGCCCATATTCATTTATTTAAATCTAACACGGTGTGGCGGTTGTGTTATCAAGCTGTCTAGGATTGTGTAGCCCGGAGGTAGAGAAAGCAATCACATTCAATTCTACTGGCAATTACCGGCCTAACAAAGTGGTATCGGCTTACAAGGTGCTCCCCGCCAGCCAATCAAGAGGATGTTTGTTTTTAAATGAATCAATGGCCGAGCATCACCGGGGCGGGAAGGGAAGACAAAGAGAAATCACAGGCACACTATACCAACAGCAAAATGGTGAACATGCATATCATTCTGTATACAGATAGTGTTGATCTTGAAGATCTGGAACATAGTGCTATATCCTCGCAATCACGAATATTGGAGATTCGCATGTCCATGATTTGCCCAATGAAGGTAATAAATGATTAGATTTCATGCAATAGTGTTGATCTTGATAATATGCAAATATCTGCACTTTTTACTGCGAAAATCTTTTGCGCAATGAAGGCAATAGTGACTGGAGATAACAAATTCTCGGATTTACCAATTTATTGTGAATATTAGGAAATAATTTATGATATTTTGCGAATCACTATACAACAAGTATACTTTATAGACATTAAAGAATAGCCAAAAAAAGGGCTCCGAATGCCTCTGTGATCTACAAGTAGATTGTGGTGTCAAACTGAAGTACTCAGCGGGCCAGATGCGGATGAAGTTGCCGGCCAACATGTTATTTATATTGATTGACATATTAAAATATTATGATGCGGGCCATTTTTGGACCATGGGTACAAGTTTTTTCCATGGGGGACTACACAGACTGTACACACAGGGATGGGGATATTCATGGACTACACACACTGTACACACAGGGATGGTGACACACATGGACTACACACACGGTACACACAGGGATGGGTGTATACATGGACTACACACACTGTACACACAAGGATAGGGGCATACATGGACTAAGCACACTGTACACACAGGGATGGTGGCATACATGGACTGCACACACTGTACACACAGGAAGGGGGCATTCATGGACTACAC
>CM070038.1:94359822-94371018 GCA_036250615.1 Ptychadena robeensis
GGAGCGCCTCCAAGTTGTTAGTATGCATAAGAGCTTTGTAACAATAACGCATAAAGCTAGTTTTTGGCCCCTTACCACTTATGTGCACCCCTGGGTATATATATATAAAACAAATTGCAGTTTTATTTGGTGTTATACAGCCTAAAAAAAATTTAAGAACAATTACTTTGTAAGTAAACGGTGAAACTGGTCTGGCAAGAGCAGAAACTGAGCTAGAGAATGAAGGTTTAACCACAGAGATCTTTTTCATGATGATTGATCGTCATCGTGATCAAAAGCCAGGAAGAACGCCAACATTGCCCCGGGCAGCTAGTATCAATGCTAGCTATACAATCATAGAACAATCACAGACCTCAAGCACAACTGGAGGTGCACACCCAAAAAAGTGACATATCATGTTCTGCCAAAAAGATGTATATATTTTAGGGGAATTTATTAACAAATCCTTATAAAGATTACAGATAGGACCACTTAGAATAACTCAGCTTTTAAAAAATACACTTAATAATGCAGCACTTTTTAATTCTAAAAAAATCGACTTGTCTTACACAGACGCCATCATTTTATTCCTGGTATACAAGCTGTTGCTTTACCACACTCAGGAAGATCCTCTCTCATACTTAACACTAGAATGCCCAGGAATAGTGATGGACGAACATCAGCTGCGGCTGTTCGCGAACAGGCGAATCGAACTTCTGCAAATACCCGCCGCGAACATGCGAACGGCGAACCTCCATTGACTTTCATGGAGGGCGAACTTCTCAAACCTTCAGGTCATATTTGTAGCCAAAATACCAATAAAAAAAAGTCAAAAGGATGCAACCACCTGGACAGTGTCATGCCAGAGGGGGATCAATGGCTAAACTTCCCCCCAAAAATATGGATTTTTTAAAATGCTGTTTTCTTCAGGTCTAATGGGCATCGCATTTAGTGAGATCTTTCTGTAATATATAATACAGCATACCCCACCCCCAGAGAAGGACTTTTGTGGCTCAGTAGTGATGAACTACATGTAACAGAACACCTTATAGCTACAGATCACTGGATGGAGTATAATAGCAAAGTAGCCAAGCCATCCCTCCATCAGCAGCAGCTCTCCCTATCTATCTAGTACTGCAGACACAGGAGAAATGTAAAAATGGCTGCCGGGCTGCTTCTTTATAAGGAGGGGGGGTATCCTCCAGGAACAAAAGGAAGTGTTATTGGCTGTGCTGTACCACCTGACTGTAGGGCGAGGGGTCACACTTTGTCTCCATGTTAAGGTGTAGGGGGCGGGTCGAACACCCATAATGCTATGTTCGCCGCAAACTGTCCACCAGGCGAACTTTTCAGCCATCACTACCCATGAATATAAAAATGCGTAGTGGTGTCAAGATTTAAAGCGACCGTATGGGTTGGTATCCAGACATTCAGACCCACCCATATACAAGTATACATATAAAGGCTCCCATAGACATCTTGATTTTCCAATCAATCAATTTAAAAAGATCCATTTTTTTGGTCAGG
Source organism: Ptychadena robeensis (assembly GCA_036250615.1). Classification (NCBI taxonomy): domain Eukaryota; kingdom Metazoa; phylum Chordata; class Amphibia; order Anura; family Ptychadenidae; genus Ptychadena; species Ptychadena robeensis. Next base: position 94,361,329 of record CM070038.1, read on the forward strand.
GAAATCGGTGATTGATTGTAATCTATGGCATCTGTAGTAACAGATATTTGATCGAATTTAATTGGATCGACTTAGGGCTGGACAATAATTCAATATCAATATATATCGCGATATAATTTTATATCGAAATATAAGAAATGTGTTTACAAATTGTATCATTTGTCACAGAATGACGTTCAGTCAGGGGGGGTCCTAGGGAGATCGTCTCCCTGGGCGAGCACTCCCTCTGCCATGCCCCCCTTGCCCCCAGAGAGATCACGCTGACATTCCATGCTTCCCCATTGAGATGTGCGGGCGCAGTGATCTAGTGACTCCTCCTCTATGCTTTGCTGCAGCTATGCACAGGGAGGCACATCTCCATAGAACAGGGGACCCATCGAGATCAGACTCCCAGTGTCATGGACATTCATTCTGCTGGACAGGGCACACAAAGGGGGGGAAGCTGATCCCGACATGTACCCTGTCCATGGAATGAACTCTCAGTGACATGGGGGGGGCTCATACATACAGGGATATCAGTTGAGGGGAGGTAGGTGCACTGACCCCCCCTGGTGCTATAGCGCTGCCCATTCTATAGTGCTGCTGGCACTGAGCTGTGGTGGGGATTGCTGGAAGCTGATATCCATTGTGTGTGTCCTCAGCAGTTTTTTCCTGAGGCTTTTTAATATTGTCCGTATCGATATTGGAATTATATCGTATCGACCAAAATTAAGAAATATATTGTGATATAAATTCTTGCCATATCGTCCAGCCCTAGATCGACTAAAAGTGTAATTGAAGTATTGTACAGCGCTGCGTAATATGCTGGTGCTATATTAATAAATTAATAAATGTAATATAAATTAATAAATTTTTCCCAATTTTTATCGTTTTAGGTCAATCTAACCATGTGGGCTGCCATAGAACCCAAAAAATTTATTGACTTAAGTTGATTGAACGAAAAATCTAGACGTGTATGGGGGACTCAAGTATAAACCATGGGTAACAGACACAGGAAGTGGCTGTGAGATAACGTGTGTCTAACACAGTGGTTCCCAAACTTTCCTTGCAGGGTCCCCCTTTTTCTATTTAGGAACATTTTTAGCCCCCCCCCCCTCCATATTCAAACACAGGTTCAGCATGAGGGCCCGCGCCCCCCGGGAATACTTTTGCACCCCCCTCAAGGGGGGCCCAGCCCCCAGTTTGGGAACCACTGGTCTAACGTCAGAAGACAAGTCTGAAGGACTGTTTGGTAGAAAATTACAGAAAAGGAACTGTATGTAAAGGTGAAAAGGGACATAGGAGTGCCAGGTTGGTTATTTAATGTAGTAGTTGACACGCAGTGGATACAATGAGCTGTAAACTTACTTTGTTCTCCTTAGTGAAGTGAGAGAGTGATCCAAATGAAGACACCTTCACACATCTAGAAAACAAATGTGTTAAACAATGTTAACTCATAGTCATAGTAAAATATTTATGCAAAATATTTCTAAGACAATATGTCTGTGAATGGTCTTCTTCATCCAGGTCATGGTATAGTAAAGCTTGGAACACACACGTATAGATATGGGTCAGATCGATGGCTGCTTTGATCGCTATGCGCGCTCACATCTATATTGTCATATGCGGCCATCCCTATTTTTGAGCAGTCAATCCAGCTCGAAAACAGGGATATTGGACATGGCTGTAAACCACGGTCCCCATGCAAAGCATTGAGTGCTGTGTCTCCAGCTGTGTCTCCAGCTCCTCCGATATTGGTCAGCAGCACGATGACATCATCACGCTGCTGCAGGGAACCTCAAATGCCTTCAATATCGAGCCGTGTGCTCCGTGCTTTAGTAGTACTAAGTAGGACAAGGCAGTGTCAATAGCAGTTGAGAAAATTGGCAAATTAGAGCCTTGCACACAGGAAATAGGTTACGTATAGCTGATGTTACGTGACGCCCATAGACACCTGTGGGGCATTTACAGTAAGGGTAAGGCTAGGGCACTCCTCACTCTTGGGTGGGCATCCAATGAGCGCAATCCCCCCTCCCATTATCGTCATATAGGGCCACGTTATTGGCCGCACTACATAGAGCAGCCAATACAAAGGCCCCTTTAAATCAAAGGGCTGACCTATAACTACAAGCCCCCATACACGGGTCAATACTCGCTGAATCGATGAATGCTCGAGTGCTTGTCTATTGAATCCATGCACACCATTTCATCGATTTTCACAACGCACCATCGATTACTGTTTAATACTTTGGATTAGGACCCTGGTGTTGGTTCTCTGTTCGATCCTGCTCTACGAATGGATGGGCGTGTTCGATTTGCAAACAATCGATCACCATGAACACGTACAGTGATCGATTGGGAATCGAACTAAAAAAGCGACCCGTGTATGGGGACCTTTATATGGCCAGATACGTTAGTTATAGTTCAGTCTTACACGTCCATTGACTGTCAATGGATACATCGTATGTTAACGTTTTGTTGCATTAATGTCGATGCGGTGCTCCACGTCAACATTAAAGCTAGCCATACACGTGTCGGATTCCATGTCCAATCGATTCATCATCCGATCGATTCCGGCGATTCTGCCGGGAATCGCAGGTGTGATCAATCGGCCAATTAAGAGTATCCATCGCTGCATACCACCTTGTCCAACGGATTCCGGGACGGATCCGTGTCCGATTGTCCACCTCACAAATGGCAACTCCCCCTGATCCAGACAGAATCGCATGAGAAAGACCAACATGTTGGTTCTCTGTCGGATCCGATTCTGAGCCCCTGATCAATCGGACGCGAACGATCGGACCAGGTGGGCTGCATGCGATTCCGGCACGATCGTTTTGCGTGCACGCGCCCGGAATCGATCGTGCCGGAATCCGGTGCGAATCCGACACGTGTATGGGGGCCTTAAGGAAGTGGAGGCTTGAATTGGAGGATTGGTTACATGGCTGTGACATCTCAATCCAAACTGGGACCTAGTCCTGCCCACTGCTTTCTAGATTGACAAAAATATGGCCAGGAGCCCTCCTACTGTGAGCTGCAGTGCCTCAAAGGGGAAGCTTGTGAGTGTGAATGAAGAATGATTTGTTCAGTTATGGGAGATACAGGTAATTTAAAGGCGATTTATCTGTAGAGTTTCATTCAAATCCACTGGACTTGCTGTGTTTGTTTCTTGAAGACAAACACAGCAAGTCCAGTTGATTTGAATAAACACTACAGATATACAATGACCTGGATGAATGAGAACCGCCGCAGACACTTTCAAGGTGAAATATTGAAGATGTTGTCACTTTACCTCTGCTTCCCCATCCAGTAACAGATCAGGTCGATGTCATGGCAGGACTTGGCCAGCAGAGAAAATGTACTTTCACTCTCATTCCGCCAGTTTCCTCTCACGTATGAGTGCGCGAAATGCCAGAATCCAACCTTCACCGCAAGAAACAAATACTTGCTATATAGAGTGCACATATAACATACCTGCATCTATATGGATATTAACTGGGAATTCAAAGATTATTCAGTACCAGCAGTAACCCTACTTGTGAAGTCCATCATCCATTCCGCAATTAAATGTGGGGGCGGGGGGTCTTCCCAGATGCAACCCATCCCATACAATTTTCAGCTGCTGAGAACAATCTCTTATTGGCCAATCAATGGCACCCATGAAGTTTATACTTCTCCTACTCTTTTACTTTAATACTTACTGGCTCCATGTGCTGGATGTGGACAATATCCCCAAGAACTCCTGAGTCTATCAGCTCCTAAATGAGGATACAAAGATAATTAGTAATAAAAATTGTCCGGGCATTCAACACATGCTTAGAACATTGACAAAGAGCTGCCGCTCGAAAAGCATCCCATTGATCCTACTGAACCCTACAAAATCTGTAACCAGGAAGTGATCACATCTGTAACCAGGAAGTGATGTCATCCTGGTAACCACATGGCCAAAGAGATCACTCCTTGCTAAGCCTGCACTATACCTCCTTTAATGTTTATATTTTATCTTTTATTTTATCATTTACAATACTTTACTCTGTTGCACTAGGTTGTGCGCCTCGTGTCTTTATTCCTATTTTTTATGTTTAGAAGGACCTAGAGGACAGATGAGACAATCATACATCTATTTGTAACCCTGAACACACAGTGTAAGTGCGTCCACATACAGCTTGATTTTTTTATAGATTTGAGCACAATTGAGCAACGTGCACGTTCACTGTGCTCGATAGTGCTTGAAACTATAAAAATTGAGCTGTGCATGCCTTTTTTCGAAATAAAGGTTGGTCGAACCAAGTACATGTCTGTAAATCCTGGTCAATCCTGGTCTAACAGGCAGCGCAGAGAGCAGGACACAGACGGATGGCCCCAAAGGGGCAGAGACTAGCACGCTGTGTACACAACACAGGCAGAGTGCTGGGGGAGGCTCCATTCTTCATTTGCAGCGATCCTGTGTCTCATCACTGCCTATCAGCAGCTCCCAGCCAGTGTTGTGACATATTTTCCTAACGTCACTAATGCGGGTCAATTGTTCGGGTATCGACCTGTATATGGGCACCTTAAGAAGGCAGCAAGAAATGACAGTTGACTCAATTCACAATGCTTAACAGAACAATCGAATATGAACTAAAGGAATAGTAGTTTCAAGTTTTGTTGGCTTTCACTAAAAATAACTGTCATTTTCTAAAATCTTTCTTTCTCTATTCTTATCATGCTGTGAAGCTTTGTGAATTAGGCTATGTCTCCACTGTTTTGTGTGTTCATACACATTACCTGCCCAGAGCATCCTCTGCTCACATGATGTTGAGCCGAACCGTTGATGCAGGGGTTAACGTAGGGCAGTACGTTAACCCCCTGCATCGGCAGATGTATGAACAAAGGATCCACCAGGCAGGTAATGTGTATGAGCACACAACGCAGTGGAGATATACCCTCAAGCTCAATGTCATCTCTCATTTTCTTCCCCATATAAATACCAGGGACTATAATAGTCATTAGAATAGTCTAGAATAGAATAGTCATCATAACCATAACTAAGGGACAGCCTTAAATGTCCTGAATTGCTATTTAAAACAGCTTAATAAAAGAAGAGCTTTCTGTATTTTACATCTTGTTTTCACATACCGTACTTGTACATCCAGTAATTGAGCTATTAGTGCATTTATACGTTCCAGTAAAGCCACAAATGTTGGTGTATTCACTAGCACGTGATATGACCATTAGCTCCAACTGGTCAAAAGGTCTGTCTCCTGACATGGAAAGAAATATAAACTATTGGGAAACTACAAGCCAAGTAAAAGCCCCCACACACGTACCGAGTGGGGGGCGACAGATGAACGGTGGAGTGCACCCCGTCGCTCAGAGTATCTGGGGGCACCCTTTGTGTGGCGGCGGTTAGTTTTGAAGGGGACCCCAGTCCCCATTTAAACTAATGGCATCGCCCAGAGTTTACAGATATGTCCATTCTCTGGCCGACTGAGATCCCTGTCGCCCCATATGGCCTCACATCGGTCTGTGGCAAAATTGTCCGTCCATGTATGGGGGCCTTAACTAAAGATTTAGCCTTTAAAGTCAGACCGAAAATCTGACATTTGGTTCAGTTCTTGAATATAGTAAACAAAATCCAGTTATCTTGTGCAATGTACACAGCAGACAGGCTCTGCCCACACAGTACATAGTCTACAGGCTCAGAGCAGACGGTTATTAGTTTAAACATGGGGTTGGTTGTAAAGCCTTCCTGATGGTTACATGGGTTACCATTGGCTGTGAGCTCATATATAAGGACGGACCACCAAAACGGAGCTCAGTGCCACCTATTGTATACTCTGTTCCCCAACCTATAAGATTGTAAGCCCATCCGGGCAGGGTCCTCCACTCCTCCTGTGTCATAACCTGTACCTGTGTGTAATATCTTGTGTTATATCTCCACTCTAATGTATTGTACAGCGTTGTGTAATATGTTGGCGCTATATAAATAAATGATGATTATAATAATAATAATAATAATAATAATCTTGAACCTTTCTGTCTCCCATACTCCCATGCCTCGGATTACTTGGTCTATAAAGCTGGCCATACACTGCTCGATAAGTATTGGTTTCAAGCACAATTAGGCGCCATGCGTGTCCGATTGTGCTCGAATCTACTGTGTTTCCCCGATGATAAGACACTGTCTTATATTATTTAGTGGGCAAAAATATGAGACAGGTCTTATTTTCGGGGGGATGTCTTACTCTGCTCACTCAGTGAAGGGTATGGTACAATGAATGGCATACTCACTTTATCTTTGGGTTCTACCGGCCAGGTAACAGGCTCTGTAAGGCAGGGATCAGCAGCTCATCCTTCCTGGCGCGGAGACGTGGGCGCGTGCGTGAGCCATTACAGTGACTTACAGCCAGCCCTGACGGAGGCACACAGTTAAGCTAGCCACACATGGTTCAATTGACTGTACAATCAATGTAATTTGATAAATTTTTTTAGTTGAAAATTGAAGCATGTCCACATGGTACGATAGTTGAATTTGATCGGACCAGTTGGAAAATTTTGATTGATTGTCCCCACATTGTGTCTCATTTTTTGTACTGTTCTCTGACCTGTCCAATTGAGATTTGATTCAATCAATTAGCATACTGTGACTTCCGGGAGGAGGGAAATGCAATACAGTCATTTAAACCATGCAAGCATGCATTGTAATGGCGATTGTAATGGCGATTGTAATGGCTTGTGTGTCTGTTCACTGACACACAAGCATGCAAATGGCGATCTCTGTAAATACATCTCCTAATGTAATGTGTGTCCCCCAGTGTCCTTTTGCCACGACTATAATGTACTGGATTAAAATGCAAAGATATGACCTATGGGTTTTTGATCCCTCTGTGACCATCAATGGTCCCTTTTTGATCACTCTGTGACAATCGCTTTTTGATCACTCTACGTTTAAAAACGATTAAATTCAATCGAAGTCGGGCTTTGATTGCATACTCAATGTGGTGTGTACTTCGATTCAATTACAATCGACATACGATTAAATGATTGAAAACTTCGATCGAATAGATGATCGATTTGATGTCAATTGAACCATGTATGGCTAGCTTTAGCAAATGGGAGATTGGGGCACAGATCGTGGCTGTGTGCAGTGAGTGTCTGATTTGCGGGGGTGTCTTATTTCAGAGTTTTCTCCCAAAAAGAGGGGTGTCTTATTTGGTGGGGATGTCTTATTATCAGGGAAACGCGGTATTACAAAATTTGAGCCATCCAGGCTTCCAACCGATCATGTTGTAAAACCTTGTTCGATTTATTATTATTATTATTATCATTTATTCATATAGCGCTAACATATTACGCAGCGCTGTACAATACATTAATATTGGAGATACAAACACATGATAACACACAGGTACAGGTATGACACAGGAGGAATAGAGGACCCTGCCTGGTTGGACTTACAATCTAATAGGATGGGGAACAAGGTATACAATAGGATGGGGGGGATGGGACTGGAATGGTGGTGATGTTAGGAATGAGAAGATGGATAGGAGAGGCTGAAGAGGTGGGTTTTTAGGGCCATTTTTTTTAAGTGCCAAAGGTAGGAGCAAGTCTAATGGGATGAGGGAGAGAGTTCCAGAGAGTAGGAGCAGCCCTAGAGAAGTCCTGAAGCCTTGCATGTGATGAGGTTATTAGCGGGGATGTTATTAGTAGGTCACTGGAGGAGTGGAGAGGGCGGTTAGGGGTGTATTTGTGAACCAGGTTGGAGATTTCCATTACTTTGGATGGAGACCCGGTGTCCTCATCCAAAATAGTGGCCAATATCGATGACACAGCAGTGCTGTGCCTCAATATAGATGAAGCTCGGGCATGGCGCGATAACATCAACGCGCTGTACTCGGCTGGGCATCCCCGGTGTATGCACAGCATTAATAAGATTCTTCATTGGAACAGGAACATGTGCTCATCTTTAAAATATTGCATTTCAAAGACACTCAATAACTATCTTCGCTTATCATTAACTGGTAACAAGCGTTAGCAGTTCTCTGTGTAAGCTACTCATTAACAGAAACAAAGTACTGCACAAAGATCAAAAAGAAGAATAGATGCCACAGCCTAGGATACGGAGCCTCATGGAAAGGACCACACAGGACAGGTTTATATGTAATACAGTATTAAAGCCCTGTGTAAAAATATTACTATTCCAACCTAAACAAATACTAATTAGAAAATTCTTGGAACAAAAAAACATTCACTACTTCCTTCCTCTTCCTTCGCCAGTGCTGCCCTTATCTTCCTGTATGGGGAGCGCACCCTCCTCTCTGTACGAGGGCTCCTTCCCTTAACTACAAGAGTACGGTACTTGTGCGACTGAAGCCCCCCATATGCGCTGCAATCCACTGACGATTTTGCGGGTGCCCACATGGAACGACCGCTCCATGTGGGCAAAAAGATCGGCCAGGGAACGGACATGTCAGTTTTTTCTGGCCAATCATATTACTGAGCTGGCGTCCCCATCCAATGTAATGCCCAGCACACAAGGGGTGCTTGCCGATCCTCTGGGCGACCGGCTGCAGCGTGATGATGTCATCAAGCTGCAGACGGTCCCTCAAGAATCAAGGGAGGATTGCAGCGTGTATAGGGGGCTGTACTTGTTGTAGATTGAGGTGTGAGATGTGCACTCAACACTGGCTACATAATTCCAATAGCTAAGGTACTGGCTGAACTGTCCGCAAGGTGGAATGTTCGACCTGTCCCGTTGGACGGCTAGAAGAAGTTTATAATACTTCCAACAGCTGGATCAGACGCAGAAAGATCCGGTCGGAGGAAGAATTTTTTCACTAGAGACCCCAGTCTCTAGCGAGAAATCCGCTTTAAAAACCGTAAGTGACGTCAAGTTCAAGTTGCGAACAGGTGGGGAGACTCCCCGCGAACTGACGGGCATCGGACTTTTCTAAAAGTTTGTTTGCGAATGGACGTGGCCGATGCCGCCACTCACCGCACCACAGGAAGTGCCTGGTGCACATGTTAAGTCTTTACAGACATGACCGTATGAATGCAGTAAGTACAAAGAAAGGGTTTGTTTCGTCATAAACGAGGATTGCCCACTGTGTGTGGGCGGCTCGCTGGCAGTGAGCGCGCATTATCACTGATTCATTTGAATAGGACAATCACAGGGAAACCTGCGTCTTGATTTCCAGCATCCATGAACATGCTGCACCATGTGGTACCCCACATTAAAAACAAAGGGAAACTGTCTCATTCACTTAAATTGGAGGTTTCCTGGCTGCGTCTTTCCCCCACGTTGGGGGGGGGGGGGTGTTTAATAACCATTCAGTCTTTTATAGGTCTATCAGCAGATACTCTACTGCATGGCTGTATCAGTTGTGTAAAGGCTGACCACTGATGTCTCTGAACTGCCTGAGCAAGGGCAGTTTCTGGCCTTTCCGGGGCCCTATCCAAATTCAGCTCGTGCTGTTCACATCTGCATGGGGAGGGAGGGTGCCAGATATATGCATGCGAGGGAGGCAGGAGCCTCCGCATGCATATTTGGCATAGCGGGAGAAATGGCCCTGGCCTGACCACACACAGTGATGAATGTGGACCTGGGTGAGGAACATCATTGCTGATTATAATGTCTTACATACTACATTAGTGTCTCTGTATGATTGGTGTTTGTATATATTATGTATGTCTCTGTATGATTGGTGTGCATATATGATACATGTCTCT
>CM070038.1:94402432-94412804 GCA_036250615.1 Ptychadena robeensis
CGACGGGCGTGCGCACTCGCGGCCATCGGTCGGCGGCAAAATCGGCCGCCGATCGGGGGTGCCCACATGGGGCGACAGATCCCTGACACCCCACAGCTCGGCCAGTCAGAGAACAGACATGTCCAATGTTCTCTGGCCGATGCCATTAACTTCTTCATTGAAGGTAACGGCCGGCACACAAAGGGTGCCCGCCGATGCTTACGGAATAGCAGTGTGATGACGTCATCACGCTGCTATTCCAAGCTGATCTGAACAGCTCTGTCGGCCCCCACTCGGTGGGTGTATGGCAGGCGTTAGATGAACAAATCTTGTACTTTAATTAAATAATAAGCAGACAACGTGCTATTCACCTAGTGGAGAAAATGTAAAACACAGATTCGGAGCCTTGGCGTCATACTTACAAAATCAGCAAATTTCTTTTTACTTTCTGAAGGCTTCTCATCCTTGGATTCCTGGAACAAAAATTCAAGAATATGTTTGTAGATACAGTTCAGCGTTTTTTGTCTTGTTGAGGAGACTTCCTCTCATTTCCTGTTCAGACGACAAGCTCAGTAAAACTAAAAGGTGCCCATACACAGAACGATTTTTCATTCGATTGGTGAACCATCAATCTTCCCGTGTACATTTGCTTTGATCATTCACGAATCGAATGCTGCCCACCTGCAGCGATCGATCCCGCTCCATGTCGGTTGAACAGGGATCCAACCATACCATCCAACCATAAATCACTATTCGATCGCCATTACTTTGGATAGGAACCCTTGGTCCAAAGTATCGTCCAGGAATCAATTGTGCAAAGTGGTGCACATCAATTCGCCGAACAATTGATGATCTATCGCACGGGTATCGACCTATGTATGGGTACCTTTAAGCTAGCCACACCCAAGCTGATATTTCAATTCCCAATCGATCCCGCTCATAGAAAAGGTGGACCTTTTCGATTCCCGAACCAACATGTTACATGCTGATTTTTCAATTCCCAATCAATCCGACTTGAAGAAAGGGTGGCCGTATTCGATTCCCGGACCATGTTGGTAAATCTCTGTTAGATTGCCATTACTTTAGATGGGGACCAGGGTCATTTTCTATGGCACGAAAAGCTGTTTCCCCGGCAGTACTCCGCCGCGATTTACGGCTCTCTCCCCGGCCCTCTACACACCGCTGGTGTCAAATAGACGGCAACGGTGTGTGGGGAGAAAAGCGGCGCCCCAGTTCTATGGCGCTGCCCCACCCTGCCCCCTTTGGCGTCATAGATGATGCCATAGACACGGGGCAGGAAAGGCTCTGTGTGTCTGTAGCTCTGTAGAAGAGCTGCAGGCACACAGAGAACTGGTGGTTGTGCCCGATCCCAGCACGGGCGCAGTTTGATTCACAACAAACTGGCTTCGGGCATAACGTCAAGGAGTTTAAAGGTACACGCATGGATATGCTCTAGATCCATGGCCGCTTCGAGCCCTGTGCGCGCTAAAGGTCTTGATTCCACAAGCCCTCACATTAACAATGCTGACTATACACTGGCGAAGCAGCGGACAGACAGATAAATAACTGATGTCTACCTGGTAAAAGTCTAAAAATTTAATGACATTTTGACAAGGTGACTTTGGGGGTTAACGGAAAAGCCCCTAAATATGGTTCCATCACCAGACACCATGTTAGAGACACAGGGGAGGGTTGTGGAAACATAAAAAAGGTATTTCTCTAGTAGATTTTGTTTTTGCATACATTAAGTTCAAGATAAAAGCTAGGCACACACGGGTAGATTCCCATGAAATTGACCCCCGATCAATTACAGCGTGGTGACATCACCACGTGGTGACATGCACCACATGGGCACATCGATTCCCATTCAATGGGAACCCCGGGGACCCGTTGTCCCCAGCTCACAGCACGTGTGAATCACAACACACGCTACCAGCTAGGGAGAAATCCAGCCTGCCTCTCACAACCTCAGAGTGAGGAGTGCTGGCTCCGCCCCTTCACACGGACAGCGGACGGCTGTGCAGAAGGCAGGAGCAGCAGCTCCTCCAATACTTTGCATGAAGACTCATGTCTCCATGCAAAGTAATGGAGATTGAACTGTGTTTGTTTTTCAACATGTTGGAACCCCGTTCAATCGAGTTTCTTCGAGCGGGCTCTATTGATCCTGCTCGAAGGAAGGCACACACGGGTAGATTTGTAAACAGATTAGAGTACAATCAAGCACTGTGAGCGTGCACGTTGATTAATTGTACTCAAATCTTTTTACAGATCTACCTGTGTGCCTAGCTTTACTTACTGCTGTAGTGTGAGCTTTTGGTGCCCCCCCCCTCCCCCCTGGCATTTTCCCAACAATTGCTCGAGTTTACTTTTATTACATCGCAGCATATCAGCTGAGATATCCTTATTGGTTATTTCATCATCATATTGACTCTGATTACTCACTGCATGGTGCCTCCTATTTCCTGGTCACTAGGAACTGCACTCTCCACCGTCCTGGCACTAGCAGTTCTTTTATCAAAGAGCACAATGGAGATAAGGAAATCGGAAATACATTTTTACAGAATTTTGATGCAAAAACACGTTCTGTACAAAGGAAAGAGGGAACAATTCAACCTCAACTGCTGTAAACTCTCAATATACACATAATAACATGTCTCTCATCAGTTCTCACCTCAACTACTCCAACATCATCCTCTCTGGTCTAAGTAGACTGTCAGCTCTTCAGTCAATCATAACAGGTGCTGCTGGACTCATTTACTCCTCTAAGGATATATCGATAGTATGTATACAATACGCAGAATGTGGGGACAAAGTACACAACAGACGCCGGCCGTTCTTTCTTATGGGCTATGACAGACTTGTATACATGAGGCCTCACATTGCCATTGCTGACCAGCTATGCCTCCAGATGCGTTAAAATGCATCAAATGCAACGTTGATGTGTTAAAAAAAAAATTCTCAATACAATTTCATAGGGCTTGTTAACACCAAACTGCCACTCAACATTCTAAAACATGGGCAAACCGCGTGCAATCCATGATGCCAAGTGTACACAAGGCCTAACAGGAGGATAATGCACCAACCTATTAGACTGTAAGCCCGTCCGGACAGGGTCCTCTACTCCTCCTACATAACCTGTGTGTTATCTTGTGTCTTGTCTCTCCACTCTAATGTATTGTACAGCGCTGCATAATATGTTGGCGCTATATAAATAAATGATAATAATAATAATAATCATAAAGTCATAAAGCTCCAATCATCTCAGACTGGTTTCTTGAACATGACAATGAGGTCACTGTACTCACATGGCCTCCACAGTCACAGTCACAGCAAAAGTGGGCACACCTAGATGAATCCACTCATATCCATGTTATTGTGATAGAGAACTTCCCCAGTATACTGCTATCGCGTTTCACCCCAGCAGGGTCAAAGTCACAGCATGATATGTATATCAGTGTTCTCTGGAAGTTCTTTTAAGCACAATAAAATGTATATATGTGGGTTCATCATGAGTGCTGACTTGCCGTGGTTGTTCAGATCAAGTGTATGAGACACTTGTTGGAGTATCCCACTGAACTACTGAGACAATCAGCCTATACATCAAAGCAACTGGACATGCTGAAGTTTTCTGTTCAGCTTGCTCAACGTACTGTATTTGCACTATAAGATGCACTACCCCCACCCCCCTTAAATTGGAGGAAAGATCTTTCCTCTGGCTATGCTTCTGCTGTGTTTGTCACTTGAGCCCCACTGACATACAAACATCAGAGGGAAGAGCCGCCCATTGGGGGCAGTGTGTATGTCAGTGGGGTTCAAGTTGCCCGGCTGCCAAACATACACTTGGCCAAGCAGAACCAGGAAAAGCTGTCGGAGGCTTTCCCACCTCCTTTAACCCCCTTGTGTCAAGCACACACCTCTTGTTCCTATAACACCCGGTGCAAAAAAGTGAGTGCACACAAGTGATTCACGCAAAAACATGGGTGTCTTTCGTCCCCACTCCTCAGGCTATGTTCCCACTTGAGCGATTCTAACCGTGGCGCAGAACTGCGGGAGACCGCTAGCACCCAGCGATCTCCCGCTGGCTACTGCGATTAGAATCGCGGCTGTGAGATTGCAGCCAGGAAGAATACGATTTTTAACCACGCCCATTCAGGTCTATAGCCACGTTCAGGGGCGATCAGCGGTGATCTGCGTTTCAGATCGCAGTCCGCCCAGTGGAATACACTGGACGGGCCTGCTGGCCGGCTATAAAAATTCCTCCGTCGTCGCCAAATGGCTGCCCCCTGGAGGCTGGTGCCCAAAAAAGGTGGTGCTTAAGTACATTTCTAGTGAATGGTGCTCCCCAAGAACCGTGCAATACTAGAAAGGCACCTCTATGTCTGCCACATATAGGGGCTTGGACACCAAGGGCGCTTTATGACCCCTGACCCGACCAAGGCAGCACAGCCTTATCAGACCCGTACTTGGCTTTAGCCATTCCAGGTTTAATTGACTAAAGCTGGGCATACACACGGCGACCATCGCCGACATCTGCCGCCGATTTCTTTCAGGATTGTAAACGTGATGACGTCATCACGTTTACAATCCCATTGCATTCTGGGGCGCTTCAGTCGGCTGGGCACCCTTTGTGTGCCGGCCATAAGCTACAATGAAGCGGCCGCTTCATTGTAGCTTATGGCATCGGCTCCCATCGGCTCGCGCCGGCCAGAGATTTTCCGACATGTCGGATCTCTGGCTGGCCGAGAAGTGGGGCGACAGAGAGCCCCATGTGGGCACATGCCGATAAGCGGCCAATTTTTAACCTGACCGACGGCGTGAGCGCACACGCCCGTCGGCCAGGTTAAAAATCGGCCGCTTATCGGCATGTGTATGGCCAGCTTTATCGTACTAGCTATGCTTTTCCCCACGACAATAGCATAACGTTCCAGCCAGACTGATAACAGACTCTACACTTGATCTTAACCAAAAGCCTCGAGCTATGCTAAACCTAGGCATACACGGTTCAATGTTAGTGTACAATCGACCTAAAATGATAAAAATTTACATCGATCCAACTTAAATCATATACTGCACACATGGTTTGATAGGCGAAGATAGTTAGATAAAGATCAAAACATCGATCGAAAAGTGAACGGTCAATTGTACAACAATGGAACTAAAATCGTAGCATTGTGTGTGTTGGTCAGGGCGATTGTATTCGATGACACATTTATATTTGACTCTTTCCTGTTTTTTGATTGAAAATTGACGATCGGACCTTCCATGTGGTACTACTTTGGATAAAATTTTGATCTGTGTCTGATGATAAGATCAAGATCGAATCGAAAATCTGTCATTCTAAAATCGAATCGTGTATGCCTAGTTTTGGTTTGTTTTAGAGATGAAACTTACACTGAGCTACACTACAGGGATACATAAACAAACCTTTCTTCCCTCAGAAACTCAGAAATAATGGGAATTTCCCACTTAGATCTACAGGGAGGTCATCAGTCCCACTGAAACATAAGAGGCCAGGAAGTCCATGCGCTAGGAAAAGACTGAAACGCGTCAGCTTTGTGTCAGGGTTTATATCTGCTGGCATAAAGTAAATACACATAGAACGTATGGAGCTGTCAAACAAGCATGCGAGTTTACAGAACCATTACGTTTCAGACAAATGTCTTATTAACCCTGGGTCCCTCAGTCCACTAAAATGGTTAATATGTCACGGGGGGGGGGGGTTGAAGATTTACTTACCTGACCTTGTGCACCTTCCACAGCTCCTCCTCTCCTAGACGGTCCCCATCCTCCTTATGAGTAGACTTGTCTATGTGTTCTGAGCAGTGGTTGCAGATGACAACATCCCCACAATGCAGATCTAATGCCCCTGCATTGTAGATGTAGGGGAAGAGGACCCACTTTTCTCCAGTACAAACACTCATGGTTACAGATACATTGATGATTTGGGGAGAAATTAAAATTTAAGTCAAATGCATGTTCTTAAACCGCAGCCGCATGTGCTAATGTGTTGCATTGTGCTGCATGTAATAGATATGGTTTGTGGGTGCATTGTGGTGCACTAGGCTGCCCAACTCCCTGTAAGGGCTTTTCCCCACTTACGCGTAAAGCCTGTGATCGCAGGAGATCGCTGGCACCCAGTGATCTCCCACGATTTGAATCACGGCACGGAGATCACTGACACTTGCAGGCAGGAAGTGGCCTGCCTGATCGCAGCCATAGAGAGTAGGCCCCCATACACGGGTCCGTTTCCCATCGGATTCCGGGTGCGTGCACGCAAAACGATCGGCCCGGAATCGCATGAAGCCCACCTTGTCCGTCCGATCACGTCCGATCGTTCGGGGGCCCAGAATCGGATCGGACAGAGAACCAACATGTTGGTCTTTCTGATCCGATTCAGCACACATCAGGGGGAGTTGCCATTTGTGGAGTAAGCGATCGGACACGGAATCGTCCAGGAATCCGTGGGACAAGGTGGTATGTAGCGATCAGACATACTTAATTGGCCGATCGATCGGACCTCCGATTCCCGCTGAGATCGCCGGAATCGATCGGATAGGTGATCGATCGGCCATGGAATCCGACTGTGTATGGCTAGCTTAAATGGGCACGGTTAAAATGACACACGATTTTTCACCTTTAGTTGCAGTGAGGACAAGCCCATTCAGCGGTCAGCCGTGGCGAGGGCGCGATTTTAATCGAACAAGCCCTTATGTGTGGCACTGTAATGTGCAATAACACAACACACTACCTCAAAGTTCCCATGCAACAAAGCTTTAACAATGTCACTTTCTTCGGTGAACTACAGTCTATGTGTATATCTGTGTGTGAGTGTGTATACAAATAACAATAAAACAAATATTGGGCAGACCTGACAGACCAAGCTATGATTTCTACCACCAGAGCAGATGAAGTATTGGTCTCTTGGACACGTCTTGTGCATTTTTTGATGCCCGACGTCTAAAGCAGGGTATAGACGGCTCGATATTGAAGCCGTCCGATGTTCCCTGCAGCAGCGTGATGACGTCATCACTCTGCTGTCAGATATCGAAAGAGCTGGAGAGACAGGTCTCTAGGCAAAGCATCGGACATCGGTGATATTTAACGTTTATGTCCGATATGGCTGTTTGCGAGTGGGATTGATTGGTCCCGCTCTAAAACAGCGATGGCTGCATATCATATGGGCCAGATAGATGGCCGAAGCAGGGTACAGACGGCTTAAAGCAGGGTACAGATGTTCCCTGCAGCAGCGTGATGACGTCATTACGCTGCTGTCAGATATAGGAGGAGCTGAGGAGACAGCTCTGCTCTCCCCAGCTCAGCCGATTCTTTGTCTGGAGATCAGCGGTCTCTATGCAAAGCATCGGCCGTAATTACGGTCATGTCCGATATGGCTGTTTTCGAGCTGGATTAATTTGTCCCGCTCGAAAACAGCAATGGGGGCATATGATATGGGCCAGATAGATGGCCGTGAGGGTGCACGGTGCTCTAAACGGCCATTGGTTTGGCCCATATCTTAGCATCTGTACCCTGCTTAAGTCAAGTTAGAAAGTAGAGCTAGCCACACACACGGTTCGATTTTGGTTCAATCGATGCTCGATTAGATGAATTTGTTCATCGATTGAACGAAAATCACATGGTACGATCGATGATAATTGTTCAATGAAGGCAGAAAAATTTATCGAATTTTGATCGGACATGTTGGAAAATCATTGTTGATTGTGGCAAAATCGTTTTATAATCGTCGATGTTTATGGTGTTTCTCCTGGATCGATTAGATTCGATATAATAACATAGACCACTTCAATCTGAACTTCAATCGTTTCCAGACCAACATCGACGATTTTAGTAATATTTTTTAATCGAAATCTCAGCACAATCGCAAACTAAATGTGGGGTGTATATTGGTGCGATTAAGATCGATTTTCGATTAGACGATTGAATTCCTCGATCTAATCGAGCATCGATTGAACCAAAATTGAACCGTGTGTGGCTAGCTTAAGGCTCCCCATACACCTTTAGATCAGATTTCCTTTAGATCTCCTTTTGTTTTACCAAACCCATGTAATATGAGGGACTTTCTAAACCATCAAGTCTACCTGTGTTCAATCGCAGAGGACCCAGCACTACATAGTTGTTGGTAGATCTAAAGGTTGGTAGATCTGACAGAGAGATTGAAAGGTGTATGGACAGCTTTAATGTACTGCTCGAATAGCAGCAAAAGCCAAGCAGAGCTTGTAACCCTATTATACACCTATAATACCCCATCCTATAATACACATTGGTTGGGAAGTAACTTTGTCAACTAAAGTTCACCCAATTTAGCTATACACGGTTCGATTTTAGCACGATCGATCTTGGATTCTATTTTAGATCTTGATCTTTTCATCTGACATCCATCGTAATTAAATCCACAGTAGATCCACATGGAGGGTGTGATCGTAATACGACCAAAACCGACGATTTTAGTTTTGATCCAAAAAACACAGGAAAGAGTCATATATAAATGTGTCTTCGAATACAATCGCAATGACCAACACACACAATGCTGCCATTTTAGTTTGATCGATGTTTTGATCGGTATCGATCAACTTTCGACGATCCAACCATGTGTGCAGTATACAATTTAAGTCCGATCGATGTAAACTTTGATCGTTTTATATCGATTGAACGCTAAAATCGAACCGTGTATGCCTAGCTTAAAGGTCCCCATACACGGGTCCGATTCCCAAGGGATTCCGGGACGATCGATTCCGGGCGCGTGCACACTAATCGATTGTCCCGGAATCGTGTGAAGCCCACCTTGTCCGTCCGATCGTTCGGGGGCCCAGAATCGGATCTGCCAGAGAACCAACATGTTGGTCTTTCTGATCCGATTCAGCACACATCAGGGGGAGTTGCCATTTGTGGAGTAAGCGATCGGACACGGAATCGTCCAGGAATCGGTGGCCCAAGGTGGTAGGAACAGGCTTAATTGGGCGATCGATCGGACATCCGATTCCCTCTGGCATCGCGGAATCGATCAGATGGGTGATCGATCGGCCATGGAATCGGAACATGTATGGCTAGCTTTAAAGTGTTGTCAATGAATACATAGAAGGATGCTACAAACCTGCCGCGGATACATGCGCACTTGCCGCCTTTGCGCTCATGACGGTTTGAGAACCCCAAAGTCCTGACCGCTTAGCAGTGAGTTCAGCCCCGAGCCCTTCATGTTGCCTTCAGCTACGACTCATATCCTGCTCAGCAGGCGAGGACAAGTTACCTGATCAGAGGAAGCCTTGTCCTTCTTTGAACTGGAAGATTTCCTCAGCATGTTGAAGAACTCCATGTCTCCCAGTCAGCAGGACAGAGGATCCAGGAGGAGTGAGGAGGCTTCGCCGGGTGACAGAGGCAGAATCCTTGTAAACATTGGCAGATGGAGAACCAGCGGATGACACGCCTATCCCAGTCACGTCTGCAAACAGTTCAGCCAACCTGAGTTACTGCAGCTGATTCTCAGACACAAAGCGTTGTGCAAGAAATACAGGAAGTGACACAAAAATCTCAGATCAGCGTGGATCTGATAGTAAAGTAACGGGGAAGTAGAAACATAGAGGAGAGATGGCAGAAAACAGACCGAAAGCTCCATCAAGTTTGACTTCTAGATCTATAGTTCTTCCAAGAATGCAAATGTTCCTTCCTCTGGGTCTTCCTCGAGTCTTGTTAAATTTCCTTTCACTTGACAACAGGAAGTGAGAGGATATCTTCACACCATGAGAGAACTCCTATCTTAAGCCCCCACACACCTTAAGCTAGGCACACACGGGTAGATTTGTAAAAAGATTCAAGTACAATCAATCAACGTGCGCGGTCACGGTGATTGCTTGTACTCTAATCTGCTTACCATCCTACCTGTGTGTGCTGTCCTTCAAACGGGTTCAAGCCCGCTCCAAGAACCTCGATTGAACGGGTTTCCCACATGTTGGAAAACCCCGTTCAATCTCCAATACTTTACATGAAGAAGAATCTTCATGTAAAGTATAGGAAAAGCTAACTCTGCCTTCTTCACACAGAGCTGACAGCCGAAGGCTGCAGTGTGAAGCGGGCGGAGTCAGCATTCTTCATCTGGCTGCTGTATGGGGAGAGAGGCTGCATAGATTTCTGTTTAGCTTCCAGCGTGTTCGGACTCACACGCTGGAAGCCGGAGAGAACTCTGCTAGCCAGAGGTCTTCATTGAATGGTAATCGATGTGCCCATGTGGTGCACATTGATTTCCGTTCAATTGATCCCCGATCAATCACAGCGTGGTGATCGAGGGTCGATTGCACGGGAATTTACCCTTGTATGGCTAGCTTAACAATCTTACTATACAATTTCTGTACAATCAACTTTTCTTCTACCAAAACCATGTAAT
>CM070038.1:94414012-94425513 GCA_036250615.1 Ptychadena robeensis
ATTTGATTGTACAGAAATTGTATGGAAAGATTGTAAGGTGTATGGGGGCCTTTACAGAGTTTGCACCGATTGAGCTATGTTGACTCTCTCTCTGGAAACTCTTGGTGCTTTGGTTTAGGAAGTGTGCAGCGTGGTGACCTCCCCCTCACCCATACAAACAGTACACTTCTCGTCTCTGATTCTCCTAAAGTAAATGTTATTATATCGTCTTCCGAATCAGATTAACAAATCCGTTTTAGGTCATTAACAGCCCGAAATGAGATCATGAATACAGAAGTCATGATTCCGGAGAAGACGCGGCTCTGCTTCTGGTTTATATTTAAAGGGAACTAAACCCCTGATCAACTTAATTCAATCAATTTTTTAGTTGATTGATTGAAAATCTATGGCAGCCCACATGGTTAGATCAACCTAAAATTGGGAAAAAAAATTCTGAAAAACGATTGGACGTGCTGGTAAATTTAAACTGGCTATATTGAAATTGATTACACTTTTAAGGCTGCCATACACAGCCCCAGTAGGTCAGACAGACCTACTCCGATATGCACCGGAATGCCCCGGTGCATTATGGGGCCCCTTCAGTCGGCCGGCACCGTTTGTGTGCCGGCCATAAGCTTCAATGAAGACGCCGTCTTCATTGCAGCTTATGGCATCGGCTTCCATCGGCTCCCATCGGCCAGAGAAGATCGGACATGTCCGTTCTCTGTCCGGCCGAGCTCCCTGTCGCCCCATGTGGGCACATGCCGATAAGCGGACGTTTTTTAACCTGACCGATGGCGCGAGCGCGCCCGCCCGTCGGTCAGGTTAAAAATCGGCCGCTTATCGGCATGTGTATGCCAGGCATAAGTAGATCCCAAAAAAGTTGATCAAATATCTGTTACTACAGTTGACAAACGTACAATCAATCACCGATTTCCCTGACCCAAGAAAATGTATCTTCTTAAGTTGATTGAACAGAAAATCTAGACGTGTATGGGGGGGGGGGGGCTTTACATTAGGTTCCTCTATAACAAAGTGCCGGATCCAGTCACAATGCGATGTACAAGACTCCTCCCAAACACTTTAGATCACAGTGGGAGGGATTAAGTAGCCAGTGTTGCCAATCGAGAAAGAAGTGGGCGGGGCAAAGGAAAGTGGCGCTGCATTAGCAGGAACAACTTTTTATTCTATAATCTATAATACTCATTACTCTGTACTGCAAGTGGACACAGTTTTCATGAGAGGGGCAACTCTGCTCTGAATTCAGGAGCAGTGAAGGATTGTCATCACTCTGTCAAAAGAATTTGTGCATTATGTTTCCACTAGAGCAATTGGCCACATTCACGCACGTTTGCCGCGGGCGATCTCTTCCATTATTCCACACAAGCGATCGCCCACGATCAGGTACGATTTGGGGGACGATTGTGAACGCCACCCTTCCGCCAACCTATCGCGGACTGCGGGCGCTGTTGACATGGCAATTTTTGGACGCGTCCCCATTCATTCTCATTCAAAATCGCAGCCAAAAAACGCTCCTGATCGTCCATGATCGCGCCAGTGAAAATCATGAGCGATCTCTACCTTAGGTGGATTTCATTGGCGGTGTCATTAGATATATATTGGACTTTGCAGGGGGGCTAAAGTTGAAACAACAGTGTTCCACCTGACCAATAAGAGCAAAGTGCCCCCTCCAGTGGTCAATGTTTTACTTACCTGGGTATGGCGCCCTCCATGTTGCTGGCCCTTGTCACACTTCCTGTTCTCTGTCCAATTCATTCTTTCTACAGGAAGGGGTCGGGCCTAGCTGGTACACTATGTGTGTGTGTGTGTGTGTGTGTGTGGGGGGGGTGAGCAAGTAAGTAGACAGAGACTCTAACAGGTTTATGGGGCCACTGCTGATGGGGATTGAAATTCACGTCAGAGTCTGGTCTGGGGAGGAAGAGGAGGCGTTGGGCGCCTTAGGAAGGACCTCTGCATCAGGAAGGCATTCAGGGCGCCCTTAACGGAATAGCACCCTAAAGAGGACCATACACGGGTCTATACCAGTGTGATCAATGAACAATCGATCACAAGTGGTGACACAACTAATAGATGCACCCCACCTTTGGCAATCGATCCCTGGCCGATACTTTGAATGGGAATCCTCCATCCCCATCCAAAGTCATGGCAATTGGACATAGATTTACCAACATGTCAGATCCCTGTTCGACCAACATTTTCTATGGAGTGGGGTCGATCGCCCAACATGGGCTGAGTTTGATTCCCGAACAGTCTCTGTGGGTGCGCACTGCGATTGATCATTCGGGAATCTAATGTTAAATCAACCTGTGTATGGCCAGCTAAAGGCTAAGCCTACTTAAGCTAGCCACACATGGTTCAATTTAGCGTTCAATCGAGGTTCGATTAGATTTTGTAGTTCGATCAAAAAAATTTAAAATCAATTTACATTTAATCGATGTACACCACATGGGGAGTACCATTATTGTTCAATTACGACTGAAAAGTTAATCGAAGTAATCCAAAATCGTCGATTGAATTCCTCTTACGATTTTAGTTTCAATTGGAAGTTAAAGGGAAGTAGCCAAAAAAATCGAGCCAAAAAAATCGTCCAATTGAGCAAAATTTTCCAACCTGTCCGTTTACTTTTCAATTGACGATTTAACAAAAATCCATCAATAATTGAACTATGAGGGCAGCACATCGATTTTTTTTTACAATAGATCGTTTTTTTTGATCGAAAAACGTTAGCTTTAGACAGTTAGGAAACGGTCATTTGCTGCTCCTGATTGATGACTTACCATCCATACAATTGGGTCTGTTGGCAGGTAATTGACAGCTCCAACCCCCCACACCGACAGCCTGCACTGTACATCAGTCTAGAATGAATAGGATAGGTACTCAGAATCTAATATATAAATATATATAATTTTCAACTTTGACTTACCTCTGGGCTATATACTTACCTGCTGTTCCCTGGAAGAGGAAGTCTATAATTATCTATATTTTGACAGGCTTCAGGGGGCTCATTCAGTTCCAATATCACTGGGGGTGCCATCTAATGGTTTCCAATGAAAGAATTGTCTATGAAGCCCTGAAGAGGTACTTCCTCAGATCCCATACACGGGTTGATTTTTCACTCGATTTTTGACTGATCGATCAGCGTTCTGCCCACCCTGAACCAAACAAAATCGGAATCGACTAAAATTTGGATCGGACATTCAACTGACATGTCGTTTTTTTTTTTTGTCGTTCATTTGGCAATCGGAGTACATTGCTCCCTATGCAGCAGCCTTTCCGATCGATGGATTTTGTTGAATCAGCCATTTTGGAGATCGGCTCATGTCCAAATCAGCCACAAATCGGATTCCCAAGGTGGTGTTCCATCGATTCCCGATCCCATCAATCGCCGATTTCACGATCGCCGGAAATGATCGGATCGGGAATCAAATTTACCCGTGTATGGCTACCTTTAGAGATCTCGGCTCTTCTTGTCCGTCATGGTGTTGCATCGATGGACAAGAAGACCTGGAGAGAGAAGGGGCAGTGAGGAACATTCTGAGTTTTTAAAACGATTCAGCTAAAAAGGAATCCATTTTCAAAAGATCAGCTAAAACGATTAACCTTGTAAGTCAATCGAACGGAAAAATCTAAACGTGTAAAACTCCAGGAAGGTCACAAGCCAATCGGCTACTAGAGGTAGGTACTACAGATACTACAATAGGCTATGTCCTGGCACCTTGATTAACCTCCTGGGCGTTCTGCCGAGGGCTTGTTTCCGGGGCTTTGCCGAGTTAGGGCTTTGATCGGCAGCGGATGGAAGCGTTTTTAAATCGCGCCACCACTTGCGAGGCCGATCGCTCCCCCTGCATTTGTGCACGATTGCCCGCGATTTTGCACGTGATCCGACCTTTATTTCTGATTGCGTGCAATGGTGTCCGATCACGCCCATTGGAAATGAATGAATGGTCGCGTTCAAAAATCACATCCTTATTTACTGGGGATGTGATTTTTGATCGTGTCATTTCATGTCAATGGACGTGATTGGGCGCGATTTTCCGCTAGGGGACGCGATGTTTAAAAACATGAAAGGGGGACGACGATGTTTAAAAACATGAAAGGGTAGCATTCAAAATCACGCCTAAATCACATCCACGCACGATCTCTTAAATGGAAACGCAATGATTGGAATGAAATGGAAAGCAATGATTTTTAATGGGAGTGATCGGCCGCGGACGCAGCGGGGCGATTTAAAACTCATCCATCCACAGCCGATCGCTCTAGTGGAAACAAGCCCTTAACTCACTAAAAACTGACCTGTCTGCCGAATTCCCTCGGTGGTTCTGACCGTTGGCATACCTGCTGATGCTTCAGTGCTGCCTCCATTGCGTCACCTGTAACCGGCCAGGAGGTTAACAAAAGAAATAAAATGGAACTGGATCAGATATCTCTATTATCAGGGGTGCACATAAGTGGTACTCAGGTACTCAAAAAGGGACCAAAACCTAGCTCTGCGTACCGGCATTATTGTTACACAGCTCATATGCGTACTAACAACTTGGAGGCGCTCCGTGTCTGGGCGGCCTCAGCTAAATGTTACATGTATACAATTTATGTCACTTGGATAACCGCAGGGAAACGTGAATAACTATGAAAGGTTGCAGTTAGAGGTGTGACACTGGGAATGTAAATCCTAATCCAAAAGATTGGACTTCTAAGTGTGTTGGAGATCTGGTGGGTGAAAGTCGGAGAAAGCATATGTAAAGGCCCCCATACACGTGTCGGATTCCCACCGGATTCCGGCACGATCGATTCCGGGCGCGTGCACGCCAAACGATCGTGCCGGAATCGCATGCAGCCCACCTTGTCCAATCGATCAGGTCCGATCGTTCAGGGGCCCAGAATCGGATCCGACAGAGGACCAACATGTTGGTTCCATCAGATTGATTCTGCCCAGATCAGGGGGAGTTGCCATTTGTGAGGTGGACAATCGGACACGGAATCGTCCCGGAATCCGTTGGACAAGGTGGTATGCAGCGATGGATACTCTTAATTGCCCGATTGATCACACCTGCGATTCCCGGCAGAATCGCCGGAATCGATCGGGTGAGTGATCAATTGGCCATGGAATCCCTTGGCTTGCTTAAGGATAAAATCTGACAAGAGAAAAGCACTGTGTGACAGCTGTAATATGACTATAAAAGGATGACATTTGGACTGCAGGTAGTCTCAGGGGTTAGTTACTAAGCCAATAAATGTCAGGGTTGCACTAATGAGGTATGAGATCTGGGGGTTCAGACGTGTTGTACTGTGAAAGTTACATTTGGCCCAAAGCCAGCTGGTGACCTGTGGATGGAGACAGCTAATCAGAGGATCAATCAAGAACAGGGAGGTCCATCTGCAGCAGAATTTACCATGCAGGAGGCTGACACAGAGGACAGTGAGGGAGACAGTGAGGTAGACCACCCTACATATGGGGCGAGTACCACACACCATCTCCTGGTACTCATCTGAGGAGCTCAGTAAGAAAGTTATGTGCACCCCTGTATATTATAAATAGTTATCAGAAATCTATGATACACAGCAGCAGTGAAATCTCTCTAATGCTTTGTGCGGTCGCTCCGGTCGCACAGTGTTTCGGAACAGCCCAGAAGCGAATTACATTTCCTTCAGTCAAAGTTCAAAAGACTGGGAGACGCCAGATGCGGGATCTATTATTAGAGAGCTGATAGCACATTACATCAAATTCTAGCGTTTTGTTTGAAGTTCTAATCGCTGGTGATGAATTCATTGGTCTGTATGCAAATTTCAGCCCTGAAGTGTAAAATGTGCCGTGAAAGCACATAACATGCTGGATTATGTAGTCCGACAAGAGCGAACGAGCAGCAATACAACATCAGCATTTGTAACTAGAGATGGTCGAATTTTTTTTCAAAAATTCGACCATTTCGCCGATTTCGAGTTGATTGCAAAGCCCCTGAACATGGTATCATCACTAAACTTGCTGGAGATGTAGAGAAGGGTTGGGGGTATACTCCAAAAAAGAAAGTATGTCTCTAACACAAACAGTTTTTGCACAAATTAAGTTCAAAGTCAAGTAAAAATTTCGAAAATCGGAATTTCGACTTTAACTTTGAACTTAATTTATGCACAAAGTACATGTGCTAGAGCAAAACTTGTGTTCCCACAACCCTCCTCTACATCTCCAGCAAGTTTGGTGATGATACGATGTTCAGGGGCTTTGCAATCAGCTCACAAAGTTAGCAAGTCGAAAAATTCGACCATCTCTATTTGTAACCAATGGCAGGCTGTGCTGACAGAATGTGAAGCAAAATAATGGGTGAACCCCTCTATTTCCACCCGGATGTATACTCAAAATATATATATATATACATAACATTAAAGTTAGACTTACCTCTGAGCTGGTATGATGATAGCATAGCGCTCCACAATCTTAAAAAAATCTACCTGCTGTTCCCTGGGATCAAATGAGAATATCTATCGTTATCTACCAGGCTTCCTGGGTTAACTCAGGGTGTAATATCATGTGTGGCCACTGGGGGTGTTTATAATGGTTTTCTATGGGAAAATTTGTCTGTACATTTTAATTAGGGATTTACTTGGCTGTCACTGCGCTCAGAGATGTCCGGCTCTTCAAGGAATGTCATGGCACATGTAATAAGAGTCAGGGAGAGAGAAGAGGCTGCAAGGGACCTTCTTTAATTGTTCATTACAGCAAGTTTTTTTTTATCAGCACTTCAAGTGCCATTTCTGCAAGCAAGAACTTCTGGTGGTAGGTCTGCTTTAAGTTCAAAATACAGCTGAGTAGCTGGCTAAATAGAAGCAGAGGCTCCTACCTTATTTTTTTGCACTATAAGACGCACCAGACCATAAGACGCATCCGCAAAGTTTGGAGAGAAAATTAGGAAAACGAAACAGAGACAGCTATTCAGATATCAAGTGAATATACAGAATGTTCCAGGAAAGTAGTCAGGACTGGACCATGCAGTATTCACTCTATGTTCCTCCAGTCAAAGACCAGTGTCAGGAGACAGATCTTCACTGCACTGAGTGTCAGGGCTAAAACTTCAGCATGTGTCTATACACTAGCAGTACTCATTCTCTGAGCACGCTGGCTGACTAATGGAGAGACACATTTTATACAATCTGGCACTAACAACTTACCCATGAGCAGCTATTTACATATGGGAAGAGCTATGAATCTTTGTCAGAAAATGTATTTATTGCAATGTAGAATGTAAATACACAACTCATCCTATCTAATTGTAAAATGTGTCTCTCCATTAGTTGGTCAGTGTGTTCAGAGAATGAGTACTGTTAGTGCTAATGCAGATAACATCTCTTCTTGTCAGCCATCCATGAAGAGATAGCCGATAGGCACTGAGAGATGTTGTTCAGGACAGAGGGAGTGAAAGCCGGGATGGAGAGGTAGATTTGGGTGTCATCAGCATATAAATGGTATTTCAGGCCAAAGATGAGTTTGCCAAGGGAGGAGGTGTAAAGGGAGAAAAGGACCGGGCCAAGGACTGAGCCTTGTGGGACACCAACAGGGAGGGGGGTGTGAGAAGAAGAGGAGCCATTGAAGGAGGTTTGGAAAGAGCGGTTGGTCAGGTAGGAGGAGAACCAGGAAAGAGCAGAGTCACGAATACCAATAGAGCGCAGGGTCTGTAGAAGAAGAGGGTGGTCAACAGTGTCAAAAGCAGAGGAGAGATCCAACAGAGTGGAATGAGAAGAGTGGAATGAGAAGGTCGGAAGCCGGATTGGAGGGGGTGAAGGAGGGAATTCACAGTCAGATAGTCCGTGAGTCTTTTGTAAACAAGGCGCTTGAGTAGTTTTGAAGCAAAAGGAAGAAGAGAGATGAAGAGAGATCGGTCGGTAGTTGGAGGGAAGAGAGGGGTCAAGGGATGGCTTCTTCAGTATGGGGAGGACTATGGCATGTTTAAAGGATGATATGATGTTAGTCTGTCCCCCCACTACCCCTGCACGTTTGTTTTGTTCACCAGTACGGGTGTTTGGTCCTTCTGGAATTTAACACCGGAAAGTGGTGGGGAGGGACTGCTTACGGCTCTGGCCCGGCAGTCCCTCCAAATACGGAGCCCTCTTTGGAGGGGCCCACCTGGTCACCTGGGGAACGGGACATCCGAGGGGCAGGTGGCTTTGGCTGCCTGTCCCACTAGTCACCCCTTTTTGCAGCACTGGGTGTTACGAATCTCATGTTTGTGTGCTTGCACACGCCGAGGTTCAAAAAAAATAAAATAATGGAAAACATTTCTGCCTCCTGGGATGCATAGCTATTGCTCCCAGGATGGTTGAGATGAAAAAAAATGAAAAACCAGGAAAGACTTCATGACTCAAATATAAACCTAGTCTGGAATATGCAGCAGCCAATGCCTGCCATACACACGCCGATTAGCAGTTTAAGCTGTACCCACTTTCTGCTTTGCACTTAAATTTACCAGGAAAATCGAGGTATTAATGTGCCCATACACCTGACGATAGCCGTTAGATATTCGAGCTCTGACGTCACACCGTGCGTGCTCATGGCCATCTATCTTGCGGCCATCTGATGCAGCCACCCCTGTCTTCAAGCCGGATCAATCCTGATCAAGACAGGGTTAACGTACATGACCATAAATCATGATCAATGTCCATTGCTTTAGCTGAGCTCGATGACAAAGCAGTCATGAGCCCTGAGCTCCTTCGATATCAGGCTCAGGGCGATGACATCACAGTGCTAAGCTTGAACGCTGATCCATCTCACAGGCATCAACCCGTGTATGGCAGCCTTTAGTCAATTTTTTTTTCTGTTTTGTTTTATTGTCTTGCTGACTGTTAATGATACAGAAAACTAATAAAAGTTGTTTATTGTTGGACACCTGTATGCCTTAACTGTGTCTGTGATGACATCAACATGACTAGTCAACGCGACTTCTTGATGCCCTAGTATCCAGCACGTTTCAGGGCACTCATGGAACCCCTTCTTCAGGGCTGTAAGTATATTAAATGTAAACCTTGTAATACTATTGTAAACCACTATTGTAAACCATTTATTTATCTTGTCTGAGGTAGATTTTCTCTTTCCCAGGTGAGGGGGTCCAAGGCTCTGCTTCTACTGTATGATGTATATTGCTTTGCAGAGGCAGAGGTTGGGATTACAAGACCTACAGAAGACAAATTCTCTTCATAAATGTATATTTGACCGGCCTAGTTGTGTAACTGGATTTTCACTTTCCTCTTTTATATATTTAAGAATGAAAAGAAGAAATAATAAGAGACATTGACTCATTTACAAATAATCTATGTGTGTTCTCTGCTCAGAATGTGAGGAGGTCAGGAAGCTGTGAAAGTATCTGGCAGACCTCCCCGGGGATCCCGCTGCTTCCATGAAAGTTCTCTGATGTAGACAGAAGGAACCAGTGAAGTATTTCCTGACCCTCGTTTTATTTGGTTTATACGACACAGTTTTGTTCACAGGTCACCCTAAAAGAACAACAAAACGTTCTCTGGAGTGATCGGTACAAACCACCCACTAGGTCCCAACTAAACCAAGTGCGGGTGTGAAGGAACAGAACTTATAAAAACTCTATAGTAGGAGACAAAGGAAGCTCTATCTGAAGGCCTCCTTCTACCATTAGTTCAGGGGTTCCCAAACTGGGGGACACAGAGGTTTTCCGGGAAGGACAACCATGGAGAGCATATAATGTGTGTGTCTGTGTTTTCATTAATGGCGCTAGAAATGCCAACAATATGGAGGAATGCATAAAAAACCCACCTGTCAGGAGTAATTTAACAAGATCCCTCACAGCACCCACCCCCCTGGATCTCACCGCAGAGATAGACAGATAAATCTCTAATCTCAGTTCTACATTAAATGGAATTATACATTTCCCATAGAAAAGCATTATAAACGCCCTCAGTGGCCACTCCTGATATTGCACCCTGTGTTAACCCCTGGAAGCCTGGAAAATAAACGTGGAGTCTCTCATATGATTCCAGGGAACAGCAGGTAAGTATATTTTCTAAGGATTGTGGAGCGCTACATCACCATCATACCAGCTCAGAGGTAGTTCAAACTTTTATTTTACATATATATTTTTCAGATTTTTAGTATACATCCGCTTTAATGAGCCATTAGGAGTCCAGCTGCAAGAAAAATGCCCATAGATCAGGTCAGTTCCACCATTAATAGATATTTTAGGTAAAGGTGGGACCGGACAGACTAAATCATCATCTGGTTTCTTATATGTTGTGGACACTTCAACAGTAAAGCAGGGTACAGACGGCTCGATATTTGAGCCATCCGATGTTCCCTACAGCTGTCAGATATTGGCGGAGCTGGGGAGACAGCTCTGTTCTCTCTCCAGCTCAGCCGATGCTTTGCATGGAGACCTGTGGTCCCCATGCAAAGCAATGGTCATTGGCCGTATTTAACGGTCATGTCCAATATCCCTGTTTTCGAGCACGGTTGATTGGTCCCACTCGAAAACAGCGATGGCCGCCTATGATATGGGCCAGATAGATGGCAGTGAGCGTGCACGGCGCTCGAAGCGGCCATCGATCTGGCCCCATATCTACATGTGTGTACCCTGCTTTAGCTTTCCCTAGCATAAGTCCCTTTCAGTTCAGTTTTGCTGAGTTTTGTGTGCTCCTGTCCATGTTTTCCATTAAACAGAATAAGAAAACATCCGGCGTGGATAGTGAGACCTCCTAGTAGAGGCTACAGCAGGATTTCACACTTGGTAACTCAATTACAGAGATCTGAGGCCACTGAAAATATGGTTCTGCGGCTGACTGTCTCTGGCTGATCTTTAATAGATTATCATCTATCTGTTGGTTTATCTGTCTATTCTATTTGATTGCTATTTTGCTGTCTGTCCTTGGCGAATGTCCTGCGTTCACTAGCACCATCTGCTGACAATGATCCACATCTTCACCTAGCACCATCTACACTGCCTTGTCTGGTATTACACTGCTGTCCAAAAAAAGGTCACATTTTTATTATCATTATAATTTATTTATATAGCGCCAACATATAAGTCAGCGCTGTACAATAAATTAGAGTTAAGATAAAGCACAAGATAACACACAGGTACAGGATATGACACAGGAGGAGTAGAGGACCCTGCCCGATCGGGCTTACAATTGGTTGGGGAACAGAGTATACAATAGGTTGGGGAAGGGACTGGCATGGTGGTAATGTTAGCAATGAGAAGATGGGGGTCAGACTGAAGAGTTGACCCGTGTATGGCTGGTTTTAGACCTGTAAATATACTGCCATAAGATATCCCTAAAGCCGGCCATACACAGCTCAATCCCCCTGCGATCGTTCCACGATCAATCGCAACATGCTTACACAAGAATCGCCTAATAGTGATCTAATAAGGTTCTCATATCATAACTGATCTAGTAAACTGTAAGTACCCTTATGATAAGTGATCTAGTGAACTTTATGCCAGGCATACACGCGGCGACCATCGCCGACATCTGCCCCGATTTCTTCCGGG
>CM070038.1:94479473-94490203 GCA_036250615.1 Ptychadena robeensis
GTCCTCCCTGATAGAATACATAGTGATTGGAAGGGTTAGAAAGGTCCTCATATTACTTGGGTTTGGTAGTAGTTGATTGTACAGAAATTGTATGGAAAGATTGTAAGGTGTATGGGGGCTTTATAAAGCAGCTCACAAGAGTCACAATACAGATACCTGAGTATAGAGCAGCGCTGAAGGCGTATATACACATTCCCCAGCATCCCATTGTAACACCGGCATTGTATCTATGATATTCCTCAGAATTGTGCGGAGCTTTCGGATCTCCCTGAAAGATCACTTCGCCCATGAAGTCAGTATAGAAGAGCAACATCCCTTCAAATGACAGCCAACCTGGAAGCAGAAAAAAACAAATGTATTATTTGAATAAAAACATGTGGCTGGCATGAATTAAAATTTAAAGGCTTGAGAAACGTCAATGGTGGGGCACAGAAGTGTTTAGGGCAGGGGTTCCCAAACTTTCCTTGCACAGCCCCCCTTTTCTATTTAGGAACATTATTGAGCCCCCCCTCCCTATTCAAACACAGATTAAGAATGAGAGCCAGCGCCCCCCTGGAATAACTTCGCACTCCCCAGTTTGGGAACCACTGGTTAAGGGACTGATTTTGGCAGGGGGGTGGGGGGGGGGGGCAGGTGATCACATGTTCACACCTGACAATCACTCTCCAATGTGCTCAGAGGTGTTTGCAGAGCTTTACCATTGAAACCAAAGAGGGATTTAAACCCCTAAATGACTAAAGTACTGCGACTAGAAAGCGCACGCTTTATAAACGACAGCACATTTTGTGCTTTTCAAATGCCCTGACGTCCATTATTTCTTAAGGTCCTTGTCCATGTGAATTTAGAATGATAAAAACTGGGGCAAAAGTTTTATGCGTCATGCTCAACTTTAAGGAGGTACAGTAGACCCTTCAGTTACAACCGGCTTGACTTAACACCAACTTGAGTTAAAACCAAAGATTTAGTTTGAACTTTCCTAGTATGGGCGATCGCAGCAAAGTACGCTTTCCCGCTTTCTCCCTGCTCCCCTGTCCACAGTGTGATGTGGGCTGGGAAACAACTTCCCCTCCATTTGAATGGAGGTCTATGGCCAACCCCCCAGCCCTTTCAGCGTCACCAATCACCCTGAAGGGGCGGTCCCTGAAACCTGAATATGCTGCGGCTGGATAGAGAATCGCAGCCGCTTTTAGAACCCCAGGTCAGTTTTGATGATCCCGGTTCGGGCAGAGTATTTTTTTTTTTAAACTCTGAATGAATTTGGTTGGTCTCAACCACTAGGGGGTTCAACTAACAACAAAGATTTGACTTACAACCAAAATGATGGCGTTGAATCAATTGCATCATGCCTTTATCAATCCCCCTTGAAAAAAGCTTGATCGAATAGGGAACCAACACTGGCTGTCTACCTCGCCCCCGACCATCTTGGACCTCGCCCCCGACCATCATCTTTCTTCTGTTCCCTCTTCTTTTCTAGTTTAGGTTAGTTTCTGTTGCCCCTTTTTTTGTTAAAGGTCGTTGGCCCCTGTTGGGTCTGCTGCCCTATTTGGCGCTTCTCTATAGGCAGCGGCTGGCTATTAATGTGCGTTGTGACGTATCTTATGTCTATATCCGATTTACTGCCCTGTTCTACTACTATTTTTGAACTGAGACTGTATCTGGCAAGCTAACCACGACACACTAAAGCTGGCCATACGCCTTCAGATTTCTCTGTCAGATTTCTCTGTCAGATTTCCTTCAGATCAGATCAGATCTACCAACAACCATGTAGTATAGTGTCCTCCCTGATAGAACACATAGTGATTGGAAGGTGTAGAAAGGTCCTCATATTACATGGTTTTGGTAAAACAAAATCTGATCTGAAAGAAATTGACAGAGAAATCTGAAGGTGTATGGCCAGCTTAAGGCTTTGTTTCCATTGCGTTGGGACCCCTCCGCTAAGCGTACACGCTTAGCGGGAGGTCCCAACGTAACAGATAGACTTACCTGCTCGGCGGACGGGTCTGTCTTCATTGCACTGAGCCGATCCGCCGGTGTCAGGCTGAACGTAGTCGAGTACGTTCAGCCTTTACACCGGCGGATGTGTAAACAGACCATACGCCGGCAGGCTGAGTCTGTGAGATACTTTGGGACCCCAGCTAAGCGTATACGCTTAGTGTAGGGGTCCCGTCGTACAATGGAAACAAGCCCTAAGATATACGTTGTTTATGTTTTTTCATAAGTCAATAAAAACATATTTCAAGAAATTCAAAGGAATGTCTAGAACAATATATGTATGTTCTCTCCAAACCTAATATTTGATATTAATTAAAAGTTTATGACTGTTGATTATGACTGTTTTTTCATGTCTTCACAGCCATTGTAGTTTGTTGGCTTGTATCATTACCAGTGGGTCCGATTATGTCTTCCAATTCCCACCAGCACTATGAGCTCACAAATTGAGGGATGGCATGGGTTATGTGGAGTCTAGGAGTGGGACGTTTCCCCCAGGGGAAATTTCTTTATTTGTCCCCTCTTTCTATCTGTTTTCCAGCAGGATTGATTTGTCCCGCTCGAAAACAGAGATGGCCGCATATTATATGGGCCAGATCGATGGCCGTGAGTGCGCACAGCGCTCGATCTGGCCGCATATTATATGGGCCAGATCGATGGCCGTGAGTGCGTACAGTGCTCGATCTGGCCCATATCTGCAGGTCTGTACCCTGCTTTAGGGTCTCTTACAGTTTGCTGTTTTTTGTTGTTGTAGTGCTGCATGAACACATATGTGTAACTAATTTGAGGTGAATCGATCTCCAAAGCCTGGACTGTATACACTCCTGATGTATCCTTGCCTTCAAAATGTGATGCTCCTTTCCAAAAAGGATATCTGACCAATATACAGAGAGCAGCTTGTATAGGTTGAGGACCTCTGCCTTTAAGTCCAGGTGGCTGTTTTATGTGATTGGAAGATTGGAAGTAATGATTTAGACCCATTGATAATACTAGCTCCACACAATGACTATGTGACGTGTATTGTTACCATATTGTTTTATGTTCCAGATGCCTGCACCTTAATCCTTGACGAAGCCTCATGGCGAAACATGTTGGATTCGATTGTGGGGTGTCTATATGTGTATCTGTGATATACTTATATACTTAATGTACTCACATAGAGATGGTCGAATTTTTCGACTTCCTAATTTTGTGAGCTTATTGCAAAGCCCCTGAAAATGGTATCATCACCAAAATTGCTGGAGATATAGAGAAGGGTTAGAGGAACATTAGGGAAAAAAAAGTTTTGCTCCAGCACATGTTGTTTTTGCATAAATTAAGTTCAAAGTTAAAGTCAAAATTCAGATTTTCGAAATTTTTACTTGACTTTGAACTTAATTTGTGAAAAAACTTGCAATTAAGTCGAAACCGTTGAAATGGTCAAAAAAAAAATTTTGACCATCTCTAAGGACAAGGATATATGTATATTATGTATTATGCCCTTATTCTAAATCATGTTTTAAAATTGTAAAAATAAATTACTTGTCTAGACAATTGTGCCTTAAAACCCCACCTTTTTTGAGTTATGTGAGGGCTATATCAACAATATCCCCCATAGTTTATTCCCTCTATCTAATGACAACGTTCTCGGCCCATATACAGACACGATCTGAGATTTTACCTAAGAAATGGTTGATGCATAGGTTGCGCAGCGCTCTAGGCATATGGCAGATAGACGAGCACAGGAGTCTCATGGAAAGAGCTTGATGAGATATCTCGGTGGATCCATTGAGCTCACTTTCGTACTTTGCTCCGTTCAGCAATATGTTAGCCACCTGCACCACAAGAACTCCATATCAGCATAGAATACAGAAACACCTAGAAATCAAACCATGTAACGTTAAGTCATGCACCTAAGTCACCTGACCTACAACTCAGTTGTATATATCTATAGAATAACATTTCAGGTTTGACCTGTACACATGTTCTGGTATACCTTGTGCGTCTAAGGCTTAAGGCTGCCATACACATGCCGATAAGCGGCCGATTTTTAACCTGACCGACGGGCGTGCACGCAGGTTAAAAATCGGCCGCTTATCGGCATGTGCCCACATTGGGCGACAGATCGCTATCGCCCCACAGCTCGGCCGGCCAGAGAACGGACATGTCCGATAATCTCTGGCCGATGGAAGCCGATGCCATAAGCTTATTGAAGCATTGAAGCTTATGGCCGGCACACAAAAGGTGCCGGCAGACTGAAGGGGCCCCATAATGCACTGGGGTGCAAACGTGATGACGTCATCACGTTTGCACTCCAGTGCATATCGGAGTAGGTCTGTCTGACCTACTCGGGCTATGTATGGCAGCCTTTAGGCCCCACGTACGTCAAACACAGGGATGTTGATGCATCCATTGAAAGTCAATGGGCGTGTCTACACATCTGTTGGTGTGATCCGTCATAAAAATCAACACAGAGCACTGCGTTGACATTAGGGCCTTGACTCCACTATGCATTAAGAATGCTCTGTGATAACGGATCCAATAAATGCGTTTGTCATGTATCTATTTTTTTGTGTTTGTTTTTTTACGATGAACGGATTGTATCATTTTGTTTCAACGGATTCAATTCATTTTCTATGAGTGCGTCAAAGCAACCATGCTTGCGTTGGCTTATGCTGTGTTCATTTTAATGCAACGCAGCGCAAACTGACGGATCACACGATGCGTCAACAAACGCAGGGTTTTGTGATTGACGTATGTCAAACGCAGGGTTTTAACGCATAGTGGATTCAAAGCCTTGCGCAATGTTAACACACCCATAGAAAATAGAGAATTGAGTCCGTTGAAACGCA
Organism: Ptychadena robeensis; assembly: GCA_036250615.1. Lineage (NCBI taxonomy): Eukaryota > Metazoa > Chordata > Amphibia > Anura > Ptychadenidae > Ptychadena > Ptychadena robeensis. The sequence goes on from CM070038.1 coordinate 94,484,294, forward strand.
ATGTTATGCGTTGTTCAATGCGTTCATGGTATAAAAACAAACACAAAATAAAGCATAAGTCACAAACGCATTCCAGACGGATCCCTAATGTGTGGGTTTCATTTATTGGTTCCGTTAGCGCAGCACATCCTTAACGCATAGTGGAGCCTAAGGTGGGTTTCCACATCTGTTGGGACCCCCTCCACTAAGTGCATTGCTTGGCATGGATCTCAATGGAGCACATAGACTTTACATGCTCTGCGAATGCTGTGTTCAGACATCCGCCGATGAAGAGGTTCAACGTACTCCACTACGTTCAGCCCTGCATTGGCAGAATGGCTCAGCGCTGTGAGAACACAGCATCTGCCGAGTTGGTAAGTGAATGTGTCTGCCAAGGAATGCACTAAGGGGACGGGGTCCCGACGGATGTGGAAACCCCTCCCTAAGTCTTATAGTGAAAACATGTACCCCCCTACATGTACTCAGCCTCATTTACGTACCCAGAAGCTAAGGCCAAACTCCACTACGACTTTTCCCCAAGTTCGGCCTGGCAAAATTATGTAGAAAGATGCTCTAACAACCCTGCCCTTTCACAGTAATGGGGCTATGACACACAAAACAGACACTGCAATCAATGGGCACCGCTCATTGACGAGCACATGGCTGCGTATTGGCAGCGTGTTTGCCCATTGGTTTTCATTGAACCAAACACCGTAGTCACAAGGAGAATAAGTGTCACCATGTTTTAAGACCAAACACAAGGAAAATTGTAGGGGGGTACAAGCTTAGGGGCTTTGTCTCCACTGCGTATTTTACCCATGTTGGAACCACATTCAGTGCAGGGAGAGGGAGAGCTCTGCCAACCAAGCTGGAGTCAGTCGTCCTGCTTTCGCTACAAAGCCTCCCCCCCGGATGCCTCCCTCCCCACAATGCCACCCTGGGCAACTGCCCATAATGCCTGTATGTAAAACCGCCACTGGCTGTGCCCGATTTTGCTCAAATCTATATAAAAATTTGAGCGGGATCAATAGAAGCTCGGCCGAACACGTTTCCAACATGCGGGTCCCCATCCAAAGCAGTGGCTGTTATCGATGACCCAGCAGTGCTGCATCATGATATAGGAGAAGTTTGAGTGCAGCGGGGTGACCTCACCATCTCGAATTGCACGGGTAACGACCCCTCTATGCCAGCCTTAACCTTTCTATTTGGACCTCTGCTGCTTGATTTGGCCATTGAGAGATAAAATCCTCCCGGAAGAACAATAAATACACTCCTCATATGTAACATTCCTGGTGGTTGGCAACTAATGCTGTTTTATGGGGTTCGACAGCAAGTTTTTATGGCTTGAAGCTTAAACAGTGGTTCATTTTGCTGAATGGACCAGTGCTGCCCACTCAAATGTCAAACATTTTTTGGGTGGAGTTATACATTAAATTGAAGAGAAATATTGCCCATTGCTGACCTTTCCCAAAAACCACCAGGTGACTGGATGCTATGTTGAATCTTTATGGTGCTGTCACCAAATTGGACCTAGAAGAGGATCAGGAAAGTTAAGCAGGGTACACACATGTAGATATGGGCCAGATCGATGGCCGCTTTGAGCGCCGTGTGCTCACGCCCATCTATCTGGCCCATATCATATTCAGCCATCCCTGGACCAATCAATCCCGCTCAAAAACAGGGATATCAGACATGCCGGTAAACCATGGTCGATGTCTATTTCTTTGCATGGGGACCGCGGGGTCTCCATGCAAAGCATTGTGGGAGCTGGAGACACAGCATTACTCCTTCAATATCTGACAGCAGCGCGATGACGTCATCAGGCTGCTGCAGGGAACCTCGAATGGCTCAAATATCGAGCTGTCTGTACCCTGCTTTATAGTCCCCATACATAGTCCCCATACAAGCCACAATATCAGCCTTTGTACAATATCATTTCCTTTTACCAAAACTGTAATATCAGAATCTTTCCAAAAACTCTGTATCCAATCATGGAGGCCCCTGCATTACATGGTTGTTGGTAGATCTAAAGAAAATTGTAAAGGTGTGTGGTGACTCTTAAAACTATCTTAAGCTAGCCATACACGTGTCGGATTCCATGGGCAATTGATCACTCACCCAATTGATTCCGGCGATCTCAGTGGGAATGGGAGCTGCAATCAATCAGCCAATTAAGAGGATCCGATCGCTGCATACCACCTTGTCCGAGTGATCGCGTCCAATTGATCGGGGGCTCAGAATTGGATCAGACAGAGAACCAACACGTGTATGGCTAGCTTTAGGGCCCCCATACACCTTGAGATTTCTCTGTCAGATTTCTTTTCGATCTCCTTTTGTTTTACTTAAACCGGGAAATCGATCTAAGAAATTATAGAGATGTCTGTAAACTTTAGACCGATTTCATTCATTTGAATGGTGAACTGCTGGCACACAAAGGCTGATTCTTGGCATGACTGGCCGCGCTTGATGACGCCATCACACAGGGTCTATCTGCCCGGGGATCGGCAGTATTTCCATGCCCAGCTTTTGTCATGACCTGTGGCTCGCACAATGCCATCAGAGCTCACAATCGTTTCCATTACCATCTCCCTCTACAAGTGAACTTAAACCTGACCCTATTGTCCCCATTCCTACACCAACGACCATCTTGCCCCCATTACCTGTTGGCTGAACGTGACGTTTCGCCTTCGGCTGCTCTCCGGACAGATCCCCGTGACTATATCTGGAATGGCCAGTGACTGCGGCCTCTTCAGAATTCCCGATGATCTTGGCTTTGGTGCATCAAGAGACCCGACTCTCAAACTATCTCTGTCAGTACCGGGGCTCATCAAATGGTCTGTGGGGTCCAGGCCACGGTTGCCCCCGCAGTACAAGCTCTCCGGTACTCTGGGAAGACTACTCGCCTGCCTTGGTAAGCTACCAGCAGTGGTGATGAAGCCATCGTGCCCTCCGGTGAAGCAGTCAATGAGCACACTGTCAATGTTGGTGGTACCAAACGAGGAAGCAAACTCATTAATACCGGTTAAAGAATTGTCCCGGCTGACGAGGCTGCCGTACTTTGGTGTGAGCGGGCTGATGGGGGAGATCGGACTGGTGAAACTTGCATACAAGTGGTTTGAGGTTTGTGAGGGTTGTTGTTGATTTTCTTGCTCTTCAAAAAATATGGGTGGTGACGGGGGAAGGGCGAGACTTGGGCTTTTCATGACTTTCTTCTTCTTGTTGAAGGATTGAAGAGGTCTTTCCGGGATGCTGATTAATGTGAGGATTGTTGTGATGGTCAATGTTATTGAGGTGAACATGTAGATAACCCGTAACTGTCCTCCCATGGCTTTTCCAAAGCTTGTCTTGTTCCAGTTGATGCCACCAACTACATAGCCAAAGCCCCCACCAAGGCCTAATGGAGGAAGGAGAATGATGTTACAGCAGGATTTAGAAGAAGAAACCAAGACCAAGATTGACTGATCAATATATGAAGCCTGGAATTGTATATTACGCCAAACCGAATGGACCAATACAGAGAAGGGAGAGATGAGAGATATCAGTTATCATTCTGACATCTACTAATGACATCCCCGCTCACATGCGCGGCTTCAAGACTTCTCTAGAGCCACTCCTCCTCTCTGGAACTCCCTCCCTCGCCCCATCAGACTTGCTCCTACCTTTGCCACCTTCAAAAAAGCTCTAAAAACTCTTCAGCCTCTCCTACCTATCCTCTCACTTCTAAAGGTAGCCATACACGGGTCCGATTCCCACACGATTCCAGGCCGATCGATCGTCGGGGAATCGCGTGCACGCCAATCGATCGTCGGGGAATCGCGTGAAACCCACCTTGACCGATCGATCACGGCCGATCGATATGGGGCCCAGAATCGGATCTGCCAGAGAACCAACATGCTGGTGCTGATCCGATTCAGGGGGAGTTGCCATTTGTAAAGTGATCGATCGGGCACAGAATCGTCCAGGAATTGGTGGCCCAAGGTGGTAGGGACAGGCTTAATTGGGCGATCGATCGGACATCCGATTCCCTGCGGCATCGCCGGAATCAATCGGATGGGTGATCGATCGTCCATGGAATCGGCACATGTATGGCTAGCTTAACATCATAACCATGCCAGTCCCATCCCCCCACCTATTGTATACTCTGTTCCCCAACCTATTAGATTATAAGCCCGACGGGGCAGGGTCCTCGACTCCTCCTGTGCCATAACCTGTACCTGTGTGTACTATATTGTGATGTATCTTTACTCTAATGTATTGTACAGCGCTGCTTAATATGTTGGCGCTATATAAATAAATCATAATAATCATTAGGTAATGGATGCCTTTTGATCTTTACACGGGTTGACATTTCCGTTAGATCGATCTAAATCGATATTTTAAAGTTGATCGAACAGGAATCTGGTTCAATTGACCACAAGTCATTGAACAGAAAAGTGATCGGACATGTTGGTAACTTTCACATTTGCATTTGGTTTCCAGACGCCCTTTTGTGGCAGAAAGCGGCAATGAAGCATTATTAAAAAAAATCATCTGTGAATCTATAACACTGTGTGCTGGTACAAACAATCGATGTTCGATTATTTATTGCAAATTATGATCAAATTGCAAAATAATTGACCCGTCTATGGCCACCTTAAGACATCTTGTCTATATACAGAGATGCACATAAGTGGTGCTCTGGTACTCAAAAGGAACCAAAACCTAGCTCTGCGTACCTGCATTATTGTTACACAGCTCATATGCGTACTAACAACTTGGAGGCGCTCCGTGTCTGGGCGGCCGCAGCTATCAGATGCACCTGAGGAGTCTGGCCATAGAGGGGAAAGATCGGCAGCACAATCGGCCTCCCTCCCACATTAAATAGCTATGCAAACAACTTCACTCTATTATGTATACACTACTGTAAAAGTAAAACATTTTTTCGATTGGCAAAATTCTTTCAGTTTTTATTGTTACATATATACAGTTTATGTCATCTGGATAACCTCAGGGAAACATTAATACCTATGAAAGGTTGCAGGTAGGGGTGTGAAATTGGGAAAATAAATTACTAATTCAAATTAAAAGAGTGGTCTTCTAAAGGCTGAGATACACAGCTCGATTTTTGAGCCGACAGAGAGAGCTCGGCAGTAGCGTCATGACGCCATCACCCTACTGCCTGGCTTCCCCGATATCGGGAGGCAGCTGTCAGCCCGTCTATACTATGTAGAATATCGAACAAGGTTTACCAACATGTTGGTAAGTAGTGATGAGCAGCATAGGCAATATTCGAATTCGTGATATTTCGCGAATAATTCTACTAATATTTGATTCTATATTCGGAAATTCGAATATTCGCGGTATGACCATGGATTGCGAAAATAATATTCGCAATTGCGGAAATCTTTAAAATGAGTGGTCACATGCTATGTTTATTTTCGCAATGCGCATATTATTTTCGCAATACATGGCCATATTGCGAATATTCGGAATTGCGAATATCTGCCGAGATATTCTCGAATTGCCGATATTCGCGAAAAATATTCGGCATTCGAATACTCGAGCTCAACACTATTGGTAAGCTGTTTGGCCTAGCGAGATCAATAGATCTAGAAAACAGCACACATGGGTAGATTTTTTCCTAGATTTCTGCACAGCTCAGTGCCGTGAGCGCACACGGCGCTCGGCTGTGCAAAAATCAGGAAAAAAATCGACCCGTGTATTTCTACCTTTAGAGTGTTGGAGATCTGGGGGTTGAATGTCACAGTAGGCATATGTAAGAGTAAAATCTGACAAGAGAAAAGCACTGTTGGAATGTTTACAGTTGGAATATGACTAAAGGCTGCCATACACACCCCGACGGGTGCAGACAGACCTACTGCGATATGCACTGGAATGCAAACGTGATGACGTCCTGGTGCATTATGGGGCCCCTTCAGTCGGCCGGCACCC
>CM070038.1:94505162-94541618 GCA_036250615.1 Ptychadena robeensis
AGAGGATGATGTGGTCAAAATACTTATTTGCCTAATAATTCTGCACTCCCTGTATATATAGGAGACGGGCACAGACTGGCACAAGCAGGCAATTGGAGAGGCACTCCTCCATTCCACCCTTAATCAAGTGCAGGTGGGGGGCCTCAATCGAGGGGACATGCCAACATGACTGAGCTGGTGTGAACCCCCATGGCCCGCCCCTAGCGCTGACCCTCTATACACACATACAGTATATACTTTATATAAACATAATAGTATGTGACTGCCTCTGCCCAAAGTGTGTATATATACTGTATACCCTGTTTTCCCAAAAGTAAGACCTAGCTGCTATGCCCTCCGTGCTTCTAATATAAGGCCTACCCCAAAAATAAGACCTACCATGTCCCAGAGACAGCTTCCATTAAGGAAAGACATGACAGGAGGCATTTTGTCACCTCTTCTAAACCCAGAAATAAGCCCTAGTGCATTTTTTGCACCTAAAATAAATATAAGACATTGTCTTATTTTCGGGGAAACAGGGTAGTAAACACACAGCAGGGGAGGGGGAGAGGTCAGTCACATACTATTAGGCTGAAATATTAAATTTAACTTTGCTCAGGACACAGTGAACACCTTGTTCTCTCCCCACGAGGGATGTTAAGCCTGGGGACACAGGACTGTACCATTTACAGGGGGCAAGTGGCAAGCCAAAGACTGTGCTGCAGCTGTCATACTGACATTGCAGCCACAGTTCTCGAAGAAGATTGGGGCCTTTTAGGCGTTGTATACAAAACAAAAAAACAAAATGGTGAAAAGCTTTAGTGGTTTGGTGTCAGGTGCTAGTTTAGGTCATAAACCTGGTCGTGGTTTTATCACAAAAATACAACAGATGAAGGAAATAGAACAGCGCCCATATTAGTCTGTCTTGATCTCTTTCCCTGGAGTTCGCGTTGAGCTGTGACATGTAACTAGATGGTATGTACGAAATATTACTTTAATCAGCCTCAAATCTGTCCTCCGTTTGCTCTTTCCAGCCTCGCTAATCAGAAAAGAATGGCTCCCACTCAGCAATCTCCATCTAAGGACGGAGGGTTAAGTCTTTAGAGCAGAAGTTGGCAAACCGAACAAATTAGCTCATGCGTTCACAAGGACGGAGCCAAAACAGCGCAGGCCGTGCCGAGGGTCCTACCGGCCTCTATCTGTGTAGAATCCATCACCGGAGACACAGCCAAGGCTCCTGGAAGGAAATGTGATCGTTATCGTTACTGCAGCATGAGACCTGCTACGTTCTGCAAATTCACTTCAAGATTCTAAACATCTTTACAAGGCCCCGGTCCTCATCATCATAAACAAGTTATCTAAAGTAGAAGTCATATCGGATGACTGTGAGGGGCTGGCAAGTGCCAAGGAGCGTCTCTCTCTGGTGAGGAGGGCCAAGTCTTTGTAGCTCATTACTCCTGGACAAACGATTCCTGGTGGTTGTTCTAAGAGTGTTGCTGCACTTGGAGTTCTTGTCATTTGTTCCTCCTTCTCCAATATTCTGCCTTCTGCTTATTTAGGATTGTACGAGATCCTGAGGGTAATCCAAATCTCATTGGCGTGGTGTGTGGCATAGACTGGGCATTTCTCAATCCCTATGCTTCAAGTCAGCCCATACAACTACCCAATCACAGGCCATGATAGATTCCTTGTTGATTTGTCCATAACAGCGAGGTTTAGCCAAGGTTACAATCTCGGTTTAGGTTACAGGCAGGGTAAGCTATGGGTAAAGCCCCCCATACAAGTTTAGATTGTGACCCTAGCAACTTGGGCCTAGCATCTAGGGCCCAGGTGCCCAACCTGTGGCCCGGGGGCTGCATGCGGCCCTTTGGGTGTTTTTTCGGCCCCCGAAACCTGTTATTGCATAGGGCATAGGAACTCAGCCTAACGGCGAAACGCGTTGAGACGATGTTACCCTAATATCTGTACCATTTGTTGTTTACACAAATCAACTGTGGTTATGATTTACCCTTGTGAGACTGTTTGCATTACAATATTGCAACATGTGTTTGAATTTCTGTATCCACTGTAACGTCATGTATTGTTGTTTATTTTTGCTGGAATTACCATCTGGCATTCTTAATCACCAAGATACACCAATAAATATGTTGAATGTCAATAATAGACTACACATGCTTTATACCCTGTGCCGCTAAAGTCCCATTTGGAGCCCCTAGTCTCCACTTTAGGGAAAATGGGTCCTCATGTTTTAGACATGCGGTTCCAATCACCCTAAAAACTTTTCACATATATATATATTAAGGGATGAGGCACAAACCTTACATAGTCTGGGGAGGAAATTAGAACTTTCTCTATATAAGCATAGGAACTCACCTGTTAAAGTGGGAAGAGGGGGAGAGGCATTAAGCGACCCATATGGCGCCTGAGAAAGTCCCTCACCTCTTCTGTGCCTATGTTCCCACTATTCCACCAATGAACGAAGGGTAATTGTATAATATATATTGCGGCACATAACCTGAGAATAGGGGCATGTAACGTTTGAATCAAAGGTTATGTGCTGCATAGATATCATCAAAGGCTTGACGATGTATATGACTATGCATATCTTCTAGCTATGTCTGCTGTCATTATTTCATTAAAAACCGCTTATACAAGTCAGTATAGATTGAAAATTTTAGTGATGCTGAGGTCCGCACTTGAGGGCCTCCATGTCAACTCAGTTGGCCACCACTGATCTAGGGGGTAGAGATGGTTGAATTTTTTTTCCCAAAATTCGACCATTTAGATGATTTTAATTGCAAAGTCCCTGTGCATGGTGTCATCACCAAAATTGCTGGAGATGTAGAGAAGGGTTGTGGGAACATTTGAAGAAAATAAAGTATTGCTCTAGCACATGTTGTTTTTGCACAAATTACGTTTGAAGAAAATTTAGAAAATAGGAATTTCGATTTTGAACTTCATTTATTCAAAAGCTACATGAGCTAGAGCAAAACTTTTTTTTTCCCACAATCCTTCTCTATATCTCCAGCAATTCTTGCAATGATACCATGCTCAGATGCTTTGCAATCACCTCACAAAGTCTCTACTAGGGGGACCCGTCAGACAGCATCTAGGGACCTGGCCGTGAGAACAGGCTGCGAGGTCACTGGGTTTGTCAGTGAGCTGGCAGCCTAGCATTAAGGGAGGTCGATCGGCCGAAAAATCTGGTGGAAATCTATTCGTGTATGGGGGACTTAAGCCAAAGGGTTGGGGTTTCTAATTGGAGGATCATTCACAGTGATGATACTCAATGGGTTGATGACCAGGTAAACCATTAGTGATGGCCGAAATGCAAATTACATGCAAATGTTCAAGTTCACATACGAATTTTCGATTACCAATTATATAACATGCAATAAACAAAAAATTTAGATTTTCGCTATAAACACTATAGCATATTTTTACGTTGAAATTTCGGGTCCTTTTTGGACCATGTGGCTAAATTGTGGCGAAAATTTTTACTTAAAAATTTGCATTAAGAATTTTTTGACCGTCCCTATAAACCATCATTATCTGCCTGGTATCAGCTGGTGACCTGAATTGTGACCTTTGGGTAGAGCTTCCAAAATTGACCCAGGCTTAGCCCCTAGCCACCACCAACCCAGTGGAACCAATCACTAACCTTCACTTTAACAATTGGAATAGGGCAATGAGCACTTGCATTGTTTGATTACTATGAAGCTCTCTATGAAGACCAAGAATGTGCTAATTTTCCAAATGCTTTTGCTGTTTTTAAAATCCAATTCTTTTAAAGGTTTGATGGCCAAATGGCCAAGTGTTGGAGTTGCCAGAGGGATTGTATGGACCTCATAGTAGGGTGTTGTTCTGTGCATTGTGAGCTTCCCTAGAATACCTAACAGCAGTTATCTCCTGGCACAGAAAGCTGGCCAAACACTCCTTCATCTCTACAATATGCCCTACAGTGTTATCAGGCTGGTAATGTGTGTGGGTGTCTTCACTGACCGTGCAGCTGCTTAGGACATTGGGGCCCGCATGTGTCCCATTGTCCTGTTTGGTCTCTTTACAGAGTACTAATTCTTCTCCATTCGTTTTGGAAAGTACCAAGTCTTGTTAAACTGCCGTCATCATTTCATGTAATAAAAGACTTTCTTTTAAGTAAATATTTAGGCCACAACATAACCCTAACATTTAACCAACCCTTGAGCTCATCTATATCTCTGCATGATTAAGTTTACCCTCCAATCTGCACTTTTGGCAGGGCCACTGTCAGAAATCCTGGGGCCCCATACTCCCCATAATTTTTTGGGCCCACTCATTGGACAAAAGTTGTTGAGAAGACTGTGACATAGTGAACAGAGTCTGCCAGCAGTCCACAGAACTGCGCCTATCACGCAGCCTGACATGCGCCCATTGGGCCCCCTACATGCTGACCGCTGGGCCCCCCAAGCTACTCGGGCCAGACCCCAGGGTCCCTCCCTGACTTGGTGCCGATAATAGGAAGTTAATACAGAGGTGATAGGTCCGCTTTAATATTTCGATTTAAACCCCAATATACAGACAAAACGTTTCTACTGTGTCTGATGTTTCATTTATTGCTGTGTTATTGATTGGCTTTTTTTGGGTCTTGGCAATTAGATAATGCACTATTGCATGGGAACAGTGTTTTTCCAGTCAAAAGCCAGGAGGGAGGTCTTCACAGCATGTGTCTATACACTAGCAGTTCCCATCCTCTGAACCCACTGACGAACTTTTGAAGAGACACATTTTACAATCTGGCACTAACAACTTACCCATGAGCAGCTATTTACATATGGAAGGAGATATGTCACAAAATGTATTTATTGCAATGCAGAATGCTAATGTAAATACACAATTAGTGCCATCTAATTGTAAAATGTGTCTCTCCATAGGTTGGTCAGTATGTTCAGAGAATGGGTACTGCTAGTGCTAATGCAGCAAATATCTCCCTCTTGGCAGTGGCTTTTTTTGGCTTGGCTGGAGGGAATGGAACAATGGAACAGTCTCCTGCGATGCAGAGCTATTGCTCCCAGGATGGTTGGGACTAAAATCACCCTATTCGGACCATAAGACACAGGGACATATCTATCTATCTATCTATCTATCTATCTATCTATCTATCTATCTATCTATCTATCTATCTATCTATCTATCTATCTATCTATCTATCTATCTATCTATCTATCTATCTATCTATCTATCTATCTATCTATCTATCTATCTATCTATCTATCTATCTATCTATCTATCTATCCCTGTAATTAAATTAAATGTAAGATTTGGAAAGTAGTCTGGCCAACTAATGGCCAACAATTAACCTTCATCTTTGGTAATGAATCTCGATGGTATCTGGTTGAGCACTATGGTGTGTGCTTTCTGGGCCATGTGTTCATATTTCTGAAACTCCATTGTTTTCTGCTGCATTTTCCAGTCTCATTCTTCCCTATAAATTACATTAGCTTCTTAAAACACTGTTTGGCATATATGGCTGATAATTGGCAGTAAGAGCCTTCAGCTCATGTGACCCTTGGACCACCTCCAACTCCAGGTCTGTTTGTGTACATCACATGACCGATGAGGTGACACTACGCCTCCTCACGGCTACAATCACAGACAGTAGACTTTAATAGTAAGAAGATGGAGTGTCTCCTGTCAAAATAATTTTTATAAAAATAGTTGAGATCCTTATTTTACGTCGCACTGTGTTCAGACCTGTCAGAGTGTTAATGATTAGTGAAGTCTAGGTGTCTCCAGGCTACAGGAAACCACATGACAATACACCGCTTCTCAAGGTTAAAGGTGTTTATACGAGCAGAACTGCACGCGTTGCAAATAGAAGATTCTTGCTATACGTGCGTGGAAGCAGGCTGTCAGGTTACGTGAGCGGTTTAATCATTTCTGTTATTCCAGCTTGCCTGCCACAGGAATAAAATTAAGAAACTAGACCAGGTCATGTTGATTCAGATAACTCTACTCTGCCATGGAAAACCTTTCCCTTGAGGTCTCATTGGAAATATAACTAAAGTTCTGGGATTGTTTTCATTACAGTAAAAACTTGTGTAACTAGTGTTGAGCACAAATATACGAATCACAAATTTTTATTGTGAATATCAGCACTTCGAGAGTTCGCAAAGATCTCGAATATAGTGATATATCTTTGTAATCTTCGAGATTCTGGGGAAATATTCACAAAGAATTCGCAAAGAATTACTTCTGTGTTGATTCCACGACAGCTGCATTTTCACATTCTGCCACTAGATGTCACCAAGACAGCACAAAAGACAAGTGCTGTGCTCCAAAAATATAATGACAGGAGATCTCAAACTTGCGAATTTACCTTGAATATTTGGAGAATAACTCGAGAAATGTTGCGAATTCGAATATTGCCTATGCTGCTCATCACTATTCGTAACTCATTTTAGAGTTCTCGGTATTGTCTAGACGACAGGACATCCTTCCAAAGTGACATAATCTCCCTCTAAAGCCCTCCATACACCTTTAGATCACTCCACACAATTTCTTTTAGATCTACCAACAACTATATTGTATAGTGGCCCTCCCTGATAGAATTAATAGTGATTTTGGAAGGGTAATATCACTGCTATGTAGTGCCGGGCTCCTCCGTGATAGAATACATAGGATTGGCATAGGTATATGATCAATGCCTATGTAGTGCGGCGTCATCCCTGAGTAGAAATACATAGTGATTGAAGGTATATATCACTGCTATGTAGTGCGGGTCCTCCCTGATAGAATAATAGTGATTGGAAGGTATAATACACTGCTAGCAGTTGCCGGGTCAGCCTCTGATAGCAAATTACATAGTTATTGGAAGGTATATCTCATGCTTTGTAAGTGCCCGGGTGTCCCGGATAGAATAATAGTGATTGGAAGGGATCTATCACTGCCTATGTAGGCTGGGTCCTCCCTTGATTAGAAATACATAGGATTGGGAAGGTAGATATCACTGCTATGTAGGGATGGTCCTCCATGATAGAATAGCATAGTGAGTTGGAAGGTATAGATCATGCTATGCAGTTGTTGCGGTTCCCCGGATCGTATACATAGTGATTGGAAGGTATATATCACTGATGCTTGTAGGCCGGGTCTTGTCCCTTGATAGAATACATAGATGGAAGGTTATATATTCACTTGCTATGTAGTGCGGGTCTCTCCTGATAGAATACTAGTGATTGGGAAGGTAATATCACTGCTATGTATGCGGGTCCCTACCTTGATTAGAATACATAGTGATTGGAAGGTAGATATCATGCTAGTAGTGCCGGGTCCTTCCTGATAGAAATGAATAATAGTGATTGGAAGGTATATATCACTGCTATGTGTGCCGGGTTCCTCCCTGATAGAAGACATTGTGACTTGGAAGTATATATCACTGCTATGTAGGCCGGGTCCTCCCTGATTAGAATACAGTAGTTGATTGGAGGTACTGAGGATATGTCATGCTAGGTAGTGCCGGGGGGGTTCCTTCCCGAGAGAATACATAGTGATTGGAAGGTATATATCACTGCTTGTAGTGCCGGGGTCGCCCTGATAGAAACATAGTGATGTGGAAGGATATATCATGCTAGTAGTGCGGGTCCCCCGGATAGAATACAAGTGATTGGAAGGTAATATCACTGCTAGTAGTGCGGGCCTCCCTGATAGATCATAGTGATGGGAAGGTATATCTGCAGAGTGAGGGGTCCTCCTGATAGGAATACAAGTGATTGGAAGGTATATACGGCTTGTAGGCGGGTGTCCCTGATAGAAGCATAGTGATGGAAGGTATATATCCTGCTATGTAGGGCGGGCCTCCCTGATAGAATACATGTGATTGGAAGGTATATATCAGCAGGTAGTGCGGGTCGCCCTGAAGAATACGGATTGGGGAAGGTATATACACGCATGAGGCCGGGGGTCCTCCCGATGGAACATAGGATTGGGAAGGGTATATATCACTGTGTAGTGCCGGGTGTCCCGGATAGATACAGTGAGTGATTGGAAGGGATATATCACTGCTAGAGTGGGGGTCGCTCCCTAAAAGATACAAAGTCATGATCACTTGTTTGGTAGAAGAAAAAAGATGATTGTACAGAAAATTGTAGGGTAACATTGTAGGTGTAGTTGGGACCTTTAGCAAGCGTCATGGAAACAAAAGGTCTCATTGGATTTCCCACACTCATCTTTTCTCCAAAGAGATGTAAGGATTTTATGGAATGTGCATTACAGTGGGTCAGCCAGCTAAAAATTACAAGGGATTATTCTACTGGGACGCAGGTCTGACAGGAGTTTAAGGCCCTCGGATCAGCCCTAGATCAGGGTTTTTGGGGTTGTCCAAATTTATGCAAAGAGTGATGGTCGGGTTGTTGATGTGAAAGGGTGGTGGAGAGCCAATCCATTCCAGCAGCAGATATTTTCCCTTCCACGTTAAGCTTGGCCATTACACACCTTTAGATCTGTCTCTTGTCAGATATCACTTAAAGAATCATGTACCAACAACTATGTAGTCCCAGTCTCTCGACTGAACACAGGTGAGACTTGATGGTTTTAGAAAGACCTTCATATACATGAGTTGGTTAACATTTAAAACAAAAGGGAGATTCTTTAAAGGCAATCTGACTAAAAGAAAATCTTGAGGGTGTATCGGAGACCCTAAAGTCCCCCATAGAGCGTTTGCCGATCGCCTGGCCATAGGTGGGGTTGGGTGGTATGATCCGACCCCGTGCGCGCAAGTACATCAAACACATAAAGGACGGCCGGTCTCAACTACAGGGTGAGCCCACTTTGCGGATCGGACAAAAAGCCGCAGGTCGGATGGTTTCGAGTAGCGGCTCGTCTGCTGTTCTTTTTTGTGGTCCGATCCTGCTTGCAAGCAGTAACTCAGAGGGTGAGTCTAATTGGCACAATCTGACAGGACTCTAGCGTTGTTGGTTTGAAACAAAAGGCTTCCTGTCAGGTTCTGTAGCCGACTGATACATAGTATGCTTAAAGCCGGCCAAGATCGAGACATCTAGGGCCGGCTTCTTTATCTTGCATTAGTTATGAAGGGATTGCCATCACTGCCATAACACTTAGTATAAAAAACTGTCCCTAGTTATGTTGACAGTTCTCCAGATGTCCAGACACAATTGTTATAGTCCTGATTCATTACCTATCTATGCATAGGAGAACAGAAAGAGAACAAGTTGAGACGCTTCCAGCACTGGCTCCCCTAATGCTGCATGCTAATAGAAGGAGCAATCTGCATTGAATGCAGCCAAGAGGCCCAGCAGGATGTCCCCGGCCTTGCATGCACCTCCATGTACAGCAGTTGACGTTGCGAGCTGTGGTTTTTGAGGGAGATGGCGAGTCCTCTTGCCACACTTAGCAAGTATGTAGCCATGTTACTAAAAAGAAAGAAAAATCGCTGGGGTTAGAAAAAGTGGGTATGGCGCAGTAGTGTGCACAAAATTGACCCATGAAACTGCAAAACATCCCCATGCTTCTGCGCATGGTCAAAGGTTACTTAAGGTAAAGTTTATTTCAATTGGAAAACAAAGCTGGGTTCTGAAGGTTATGCTCAGCCCGGCTGGGAGGAGGATACTCCAGCCCAGTGCTGCAGCGGATTTGGGGTGGATTGCAGTGAGACTTGTGGGGCTTGAAGACATGATCATTGATCTTCGATGATACTGTGCAACTCTTCTTTATTATTAATTTAATTTAATTTGTTAGTGTTCAATTAAATTAATTGTTAACATTTTTACACATAAACATGTTGTGATCATTTTTAAGTTGGGGTAGGGGTGGGCCAGTCAAAGAATTTGACCCGGGTTCCCAAAATTTCATTCATAAGTTGGTTGGGGGAACTTTTGTGTACATTGTCCTCCCCCCATTGTTTTGGCATTGATCGTGTGCATTGTGCATTGTGTGATTTGATTTTTTTATGGTTATCTAAATAAAGCTGATTTGTGTTTCACTTACTTAATTGAAATGTATTGTGAAGCCAATGTCTGGTTTGCAGCAGATTCTCCCTTGGATCTCACCACTAGATGACGATGTTAGGCTAATAATTGCGGTTGTATTAAAGGACCAGCGAAGGAAATTGATTTAGCAGTCTTTAAATTTAAATTTTAATATGAGAATTTTAGAGAACACTGTAACCTACCAGATCCATAAGAATGTAAGCTCACCTTGCCCAACTTCAGGGCAAGTTAGTCCACACCCTCCAATTTAGTACCTGACTAACTTAGGAAGTGATTGCCAGCACACAAAGGGTGCACAACCAATTCTCTGCATGACCAGTCGTGCGTGATGACGTCATCACGCACAGTCGATCTGCTGAAGAACCGAGGATAAAACGAGATGTCTATGGCCGCCGAATTCTGCTCCCTTGCCGAGATCTGCTCCCCCTGTAGCACATAACGGCCAGTATGGGGAGCACATCTAATGAAATCAAATGGGCGAGGGGGGGAGCTGATACCGACCAGGGAGTGATGCATAGCAGTGGCCGTGAAGCTGCCACCTAGGGCGGCTGCTGTGTCCATGACCCCCCGGTGTCCATGGAGCTGTGCTACCCTGGACCCTTCAACAGGAGTGGCCGCAAAACTGTCACCCACGGCGGCTGGTAAGTCCATGTTCCCTCGGTCTTCTTGCCGTACGTCCACATCTGCTCCCCCTGCTACAGGAGGAGCCGAGGGCAAGAAGACCGGGGTAACATGGAGTCAGCAGCCGCCGTGGGTGACAGTTTTGCGGCCACTGATATGCATGACTCCCCGGTCAGTATCAGCTCCCCCCTCGCCCATTTGATTTCATTAGATGTGCTCCCCCTGCTGGCCGTTATGTGCTACAGGGGGAGCAGATCTTGACGGGGAGCAGAAAACGACGGGACACCGGCTTAAGACTTAAGAACTGCCCTATTGCATGTCTGACTATGAGCCTGTATCAACAGACATAATGTGCTGTGCATGCCAAGCACTTGCCCATATGGATTACATGAGGGCAGTTGGGGATTGACAGCCACCCACAATGAGCCACAGTTAATGGACATGACATGCCAGGCATGCCGGGTAGTTGCCCCTAGGGATATTATGAAGCTCTGTTGCATCTTGTGATAGGTCAGGGGTTGGGAGGGAGCCCTTTGTCTTTAGTGCCCCTGGTTGGGACCCAGGGGTGCCATGATCCCAAAGGTGGGGAACCATTGATTGTAGGACGTTTGACACTGGCACCAATCACCAGGCCTGCCCCATGCGTCTGCACAGGGCACTTATTTATTTTATGTATGTCTGTTCCCCCATACCCTATACATGTTTGTTTTTCTTCGCTGGTGGGTGATTGACAGCCACTGACCACCAGTGCCATATTGGCAATCGCTGTACACAGTGCCAAAAAGTACCATGTTTCCCCGAAAATAAGACAGTGCCTTATATTAACTTTTGCTCCCAAAGATGCCCTACGTCTCATTTTCAGGGGATGCCTTATTTTTCCATGAAGAAGAATGCGGCACTGGGGTATCAGGGTGGGAGATCACTTCAAATGACACTGGGGGGATCAGAGGGGTAATCAAAATGGCACAGGAGGGGGGGAGTTACCATTTTAGTAACCCCTTCTGATCCCCCTGTATCATTTTGATTGCCTCCTGTGATCCCCCCTGTGCAGAGTTACAGTACCGTATCTTTGGGGTCCCTTATTTTCAGAGGATGCATTATATTTTAGCATGAGGCAAAAATAATAGGGGGGCCTTATTTTCGGAGGATGCTTTATTTTCGGAGAAACAGGGTAGATGACAGGAAAACCTTGCCCTCCCTGGTCTTCGATTTGGCTTATTATGACCTTTCCGGGGTAGAGGATGCTGCATATTGTGATTCGTTAGGGGGTCGGAAGGGAGCCCTAGTTGTTAATTCCACCTACCACCACCGACGCCATATTGGCAATCGCTGTACAGAGCACCAGCCAAGCAACTCTGTACCCCACAGTCTGAATGTAACCCAAATCTAAGACCTAGAAGAGCAACTTCTGCAAACACTTTTAATAAACCTAAATAATGTTTATGAAATGTGTGTATGAACCCTCAAGTCCCTATTAATACAATTATTTTCATGGCTGAATTTCATAAACAGGTGTCCCATGTGATTGTGACTCAGTATAGATGGGGGGGGGGGGGGGGGGGGGGGGGGGGGTCAGGGGTCATGCCTCCACTGAATTACGCATTTCAGGAATACATTTTGGATAACAGGCAGATATTCCAGGAATCCCGGATTTTCAGGCCAGTGCCTTCCAGTATGTTTCTGGGGTCAGCGGCATTGACCTTTACTAAACATTTACAGTAAATTTCCTATTTGTTCTGTTTTTTTGTACATCCTGACCCTTTGCTGTGGAGGACACAGGGGGTGGTGATAGAGTGATGGGGCAAAGCTCACCTTATTAATGATCACATTGGGTTTAGTCATCAGCTGCGATAAGCTTTGGATTGTTTGATTTAGAGTCTGTATTATGTTCCATGTGTTCTGTATAAATAGGAAATACAAAGAACTTTACATTTGTAAACAGTTAGAGGTTGTTAGATTCTAGTGACATATGCTGTGTAGTTGTTGTGCATATTTAATCAATAGTCATGGTATTTCTTTCACTTATTAAAGCCTATGAAAGAATTTTAATTACTTTCCAAAATTTACAAACATTCCTCCGAGGAGTAGCAGGTGATACCACCCTATCATAGTCCATGATTTAGAGGGAACCTGAACCCCAAACCAGAAAATGTGGCTTATTGAAGTGTACCGGCTTAACAATGTCAACACAATACAGTTTGGTGGTCTCATGATAACATGTACAACATACCCGGTAGGCCTTTAATATGGATACCCACAGTTGTCCACAAAGTCACCAAAGAGCCCTATAGCTGAGGGGAAACCAAACTCCCAAAACGAGGCATGGCATGCAAGAAAAAGAATGTGTCCCTTTAAAAATAGAACTATATACTCAGGGGTGCACGTAACGTTTGTAGTGAGCTCCTCAGATGAGTACTAGGAGAAGTTGTTTGGTACTTACCCCATATGTAGGGTGGTCTTCCTCACTGTCTCCCTCACTGTCCTCTGTGTTAGCCTTCTGCATGGTAGATTCTGCTGCAGATGGACCTTCCTGTTCCTGATTGATCCTATTAGCTGTCTCCATCCACAGGTCACCAGCTGGCTTTGGGTCAGATGTTACTCTCACAGTACAACAACTTTTGACACCCCAGATCTCATACCTCAGTAGTACAACCCTGACATTTCCTGACTTAGTAACTTACCCCTGAGACAACCAGCAGTCCATATGTCATCCTTTCATAGTCATATTCCAGCTGTCACACAGTGATTTTTTCCTGTCAGCTTTTACCCTTCCATATGCCTACTCTGACTTTCACCCCCCAGATCTCCAACACCCTTAGAAGTCCAATCTTTTTTTATTTATTAATAATTTACATTCCCAATGCCACACCGCTAACTGCAACCTTTCATAGATATTCATGTTTCCCTGCAGTTATCCAAGTGACATAAACTGTATACATGTAACATTTAGCTGCGGCCGCCCAGACACGGAGCGCCTCCAAGTTGTTAGTACACATATGAGCTGTGTAACAATAGTGCTGGTACGCAGAGCTAGTTTTTGGCTCCTTTTGAGTACCAGAGTACCACTTATGTGCACCCCTGTATATAGGGAATATAAACTGGTGGAATCACTTTGCAGAGTGCTTTTTGCATTTAACTGAGCAAGTCAGCAGCTGAAATTAGCAAACACGCTTCAGGTACAATGACCTATGTGTTGGATCAATTTCATAAGTCCTTTTGACATTTCAGCTATCACCTGCCAATCAGCTACCAAAGCATCTGGACTTGCTAAAGTTGTCTTGACCAGAGATTCTAAACTAGTGAAGTCAGCCTGATGACTAGCGAAATGTCTTCAAAGAACTTTAGCAAGTCCAGTTGCTTTGACGTCCTACAGCAGATATTAAACAAAAATGTTTTTAAGACAATATCATATATTGGGTACGTTCTTGTCTTCCCCTCTCTTTGAACTCTGGAGAGTGGAGTCTTGCAGTACTACAGCAATTGTTATGTCTTTCCCCAAACACTCAACAGGTCGGACTGCTGTCAGCACAACCTCCCTCCTTTGTGAGTCACATTAGAGAAACCAGAAGAGGAACTGAACAAATGAAAACAAGATAAACCCTGACAGCTAATAAATTCACTTGGGATATCAGCCGACAGACAATGTTTTCCCAGATAAGTTGAGTCTGTAGGTAAAAGTCTACTTATTACCCAACTGAACGAAAAGGCAGATGGCCATTGCTTTGACATGTTAATGGATTATCCTAAAATAATACCATGTTGCTGGGTCCGTGCCCAGGCACGCAGTTATGAGGGTTCGTACCTCGTCATCTTCTAATATTGTCCATTCTCATATTAATGTCATCTTGTAAATTTCCATGTTTAAGCACAAATGCATTAGCTGCCCATTGTTATTTATAAAAGAAGCATTTTATTTCTCCCCCAAAAGTATTGGGACTCATGTCTTTGCATCCACATGAAACAATATGGAATTCCCCCCTTTGCAACTCTTCTGGTGAGGCTTCCACAAGGTTTAGGGTTGTTTATGAGAATTGATGCCCATTCTTCCAGTAGAGCATTTGTGAGGTCAGGTAATAGTGTTGAGGAAAAGGCTGGAATTGCAGTCTTTACACAAATTCATTCCAAAAGTGTTCTTTCGGGATAAGGTCTGAGCTCTCTCCAGGTCAAGTTCCTCCACCCCAGACTCCCCAATCCATGTCTTTAAGAACCTTGCTTTGTGCAATGGGGTGCAGTCCATTGTAACAGTAAGGAGCCATAAGCATAACATTGTCCAATACATTATTGGTATGCTGAAGCATTCAGTTTTCCTTTCATTGGAAGGACTTAGCTCCACCCCCGAGGAACAACCTCTCACCTTAATCTTCCTCAACCAAACCTTACACAAACAGTCAAGTACCATTCTCCAGACATCTACCCAAACCAGACTTAATAATTGGATTGTCACTTCAGGGAATTAGTCTCCACGGCTATAGAGTCCTGTGGCAGCATGCGTTCCATCATGGCTTTCCATACTTCTATGCACTGTTCTTGTGCTAACTTGAAAGCCCTATGAAGTTTATAGGTCTATAGCTTCTCTTTCTGCAGAAAGTTTGCAACACAAAGGACTGACCCCAAAATGTTTGTGGCTGACTATTTCATGGCTGAGTTGTTAAGTCAGAAGTCAGAAATTGACTAACGTACAGATGATGTCCTATCATGGCACCGCGCTGGGGGTCACTGAGCTCCTGAGAGCGACTCATTTAATCACAAATGTAGCATCTGCATGCCGAGGTGATGATTTTATACCCCTGTGGACATGGAAGTGATTGCATTGTATTGAAGTCAATGATTTCAAGCGATGTCCCAATACATTTGCAAGAACATTGCATATCTCATGTCTATGGATAGTCTAAAGTTCCTCATCGTTCTATTTTCACAAATAATTCTACTAATATTTGTGTAGTGGCCCGAGAAACGGTCACTAAACTGTATATATGCATTATGTATTATAAGCACTGTATAATACTGTTTATGCTGTATATGCCATATATTGTTGTGTGTCTCCCTGACAAGGGTTGCACCTGTTGTTTATGATAAGCTGGGACCATGACTCATGTCTGGGTGTTTACTTGTTCCTTCCCTCCAAAATGTAACAAATATAGCCCAGCCCAGTACAGACCTTATGCCTGCCCCATTGCTAGGACATAAATAGAAGTCCTTTAGAAGCTTTGTGGCTTTTCCTGTGCTTTGTCCTGCTCTCCCTGGATTGTACCTGGCTTCCCCCTACTTCTCCAAAAGAGAACAACAGGCCTCTAGCGTTACACCCTGGAAAAGGCCCACAGCACCCAGCCACATGGTCCAGCCGCTCATGAGCAACAGCAGTTTCTAACATATCCCCATGCCTGAACCCCATCCCTGCCTGGGTGATGGTAAAAGCATGTAAATATTCCTAAATAAAATGTAAATAGCCCCCACCTTCTGGCGTGGACCTGGAGTTATTTGGGCTGCAAGCGGAACCCGGTGATTGACATCCACCTTAAAGAACCTGGCTGCGTGAGTGGTTACACACACTAGAGTTGCGCACCGCTTTGTAAATTTGAATATTCACAGCATAGCAAAAATCTATGTTTATTTTCACAATGCAAATATTATTTTCGCAATTCATGGCCATACCGCCGATATTCGCGAAAAATGTTTAAATAGTCAAGCTCAACACTACTTTTTAGACCTTCTAGTCTAGTAATGAATGGTCTTTAAATTGCTGTCTCCGCCCTTTTTGTTCCCCCAGGTGACCTCCTTGATGATTGTAGAACTGGAAGACTCCTCTGAAACTTTTCTACTTTATACATAAAAAACTTTAGTTGGAGTTGAGCTTTAGTCATCTGCATTGCTATAACAAAATATATTTTTACTTAAATATTTTAGTTCCCTTCCGGCGTTTCCAGAAAGCTGTGAATCTGGCAACAAGATACATTTGTATTTACTTTGCATTGTTCTGTTCCTGGAAGATGAGCCTTGTTTACCATCAACAGAAGTAGCGAAAAATCGGAGGTTATGAATTCCCCGCAATGACTGGGTCACATTTCCCATAAAACGCTAGCGTCTGGGCCAAAATGGCAGCACTGACCACATGGCAGCACATAAGCAGAGAACACACGGCTTGAGCCATTCGAGATTCCCGGCCTGACATCGATGGAGCTGGAGGCGCAGCACTACTGTGTCATCTAGCTCCGACGATGCTCCGACATCAAAGCAATGGACATCAACTGTGATTTATGGTCATGTCCAATATCCCTGTTTTCGAGCGGGATTGATCCTCAAAAACAGGGATGGCACATTAAAACATTAGATATGGACCAGATAGATGGCCGTGAACGTGCATGGCACTCAAATCGGCCACCGATCTAGCCCTTATCTATACACGTGTTCCCTGCTTAAAGCACTGGAATTAATGGATTTCATTTCTTATTAAAGCTAGCCATACACGGGTAAATTCCCATGCAATCAACCCCCGATCAATGACAGCGTGGTGATGTCACCATGCTGGGATTGATCAGAGATCAATTGAACGGAAATCAATGTGGACCACATGGGCACATCGATTCCTGTTCAATGGGGACTCCCTGGCTTTCGGCGTGTGAATCCGAACAGGCTAGAATCTGGGCAGAAATCCATTCAGCCTCTCTCCCCGTAAAGCAGTGCCGGTGTATGAAGAGTGCTGACTATGCCCCCTTCACACAGCCTGGGCTGAAGCAGAGCTGACAGTGGACTGCTGTGTGAAGAAGGCAGAGCCGGCTTTTCCTATACTTTACATGAATACTTTACATGATTACTTCATGTTAAGTATTGGAGATTGAACGGGGTTCTCCAACATGTTGGAACCCCATTCAATCGAGTTTCTTCGAGCAGGCTCTATTGATCCTGCTCGAAGGAAAGCACACACTGGTAGGATTGTAAGCAGATTAGAGTACAATCAATCACCGTGACCACGCACGTTGATTGATTGTACTCGAATCTTTTTTCAAATCTACCCATGTGTGCCTAGCTTAAGACAATCTATTGTGATGGTTTCAGCAGATACGTTTTATCAGGGTGGACTGTCTCCTATGGTACTCTCACCAATGGAACCCTTCTAATCTTCTCATCTTGGTAATCATGGTTGCAGAGAATAATGATGATATATTATCCACAGCTGCATTGTATACAAGCTTTCTGTCATCATTAGTAGTGATGAGCGGCATAGGCAATTTTCGAATTCGCAATATTTCACAAATAATTCTACTAATATTCGATATTCGCGATTGCAAAAATATATTCAACTCACAGTTACCTGCAAATGGTGCCAATGGTCACATGTGCTATTTATTTTCGCAATGTGAATATATTTTCGCAATCCATGGCCATAAGCAGCCCAATGGCGAATATCGCAAATACCCGAAATTGCTGATATTCGCCGCCGTATTCGCGAAATTTGCAAATTCTTAAATATATTTGCCGAATATATTCGAATATTTGAGCTTAACCTCCCTAGCGGTTGAGACGAACCCTGCTCGTTCGCTGAACAGGGTCCTCTCAACCGCAGGGGAAGCCGGCGGTGGGGAGACCCTATGCCTCCCCGGAAAGCTGCAGCGATAGTATTTTCGGGGTTTGCGGCACCGCCCCGATCGCGTCACTGTGACGCGGAAGGGGGCCGGCGCCATAGACCTCCATGTTAATGGAGGAGCGCTGGCTTTCCCTCTCACGCAGCTGTTGTCAGCAATGACACCAACTGCGTGAAGAGCTCCGGCGCGATGTAGGAAATGACAGGCAGTGTACTGTGTACACTGCCTCGATCGCTCGATACGGGCGGTGTGCTAGGAAGGTTAACACTAATCATTAGCCTTGTTTTAACCAAGTTCCTTGCTGTCTGCAATCTTCTGCATCTTCAGAGGCTGGGTTTGCCATATACTTAGTAGGTCTGCAGGCCACATTGTGAAATGACCATTTTTCTGGCATCCTGATCATGTGACTCTATCATTATTGCAGAAGATACTACTGTAGTGTAGTCACCCTACCAAACCAGGACACTGGCCCCTTTAAGGAAAATTCCCATCAGTCCCCGTGGTCCCCGGAGTACATTTATTAACTCATGGTGGATTTTATTGTAATTGCAGTTACAAATAAAGTAGTCATAGCAGCACGTCCACCTCTTGTCTTGGTTGATCCTGAACCTGTACACTACTATTACCCATTTCCTCTCTCCTTATAATTCAGCCTATGGGGTATAGAACTACTTGTTGTTGTTTTCATGCCTGGTCATGTTAGAGCACAAATGGACCTTCCAGAGTTATTAATGAAATGCAGTCAAGCTGTATATATTGTAATACACATTGTCTATTAGTCTTAAACAACCTGTGCTGGCAGCACGAAGGAGAGTTGGACCATTGCTCTCAAACCCAATGCAATGTGCATCACACCCCTTCATAAAGTCTTCATCTAGGTCAGGGGTGGCCAAACTTTTAGACTCATGGGCCATAATGTTTTTTTTAAATTTGACAGAAGGACCGGAGCAAGAGACTGTAGGAGCCGCCCGGCATAGCCTCAGCTCTCGTAGCCCGGACAGAAACTATATATAAAACAATATGACTAAATAGAGGCTCCCCATACAAGTCTAGATTTTCTGTTCAATCAACATTAAAAGATAATTTTTTGGGGGGTCAGGGAAATTGGTGATTGATTGTATGTTTTCCAACTGTAGTAACAGATATTTGATCAACTTTTTTGGGATCGACTGAAAGTGTAATCAATTTCAATACAACCAATTGAATTTACCAGCACATCCAATCATTTTTCAAAATTTTTTTTCCCAATTTTAATTGTTTTAGGTTGATCTAACCATGTGGGCTGCCATGGATCTTCATTCAATCAACAAAATGTTTTATTGAATTAAGTTGATTGGATGAAAAATCTAGACGTGTATGGGGGCCTTAAGGGTATCAGAGAAAACTCAGATCTCCTGCCCAGAATGTGCATATTTAAAAACTGGATGGAACGAAATACAAAAATTGTTGGTCAGTTCATCACCTTCCATTTATACTTTATTAACTAAAAAAAATACATTTATATATATATGTATAGATAAGTTGTACCCAGCTGCAGTACCCCTCATGGCAGACAGGGGTTAATATAAGACTGGATGATCATCGCTGAAACGTTATTCATGGTTTTAAAGGTGACTTCACTGGAAGAATGATGGAGGTGGCCATGTTACTGACTGCCCGGCTGCCATGCAGATAATAACACTTTGGCATCATAGGGAGTTACCTGGGCTCACACTAAATCTTCTCATTTCAAGCCAAGACGCCAGTGATATCCAGCTAAAGATAAAATACTTTCTGTGTGGTGTCTCCTACAGCAGAGCTCAGACCGAAAAAATAAGAACCGCAAAGGGCCGGTCAGTTCATGTGCAGAGATGGAGCATGCTTATAGGAGGAGAGGGCAAAGTGACATATTTGATGCTATTTTTAATACGATTATTAGATTTAATGCAGGTATTGCAGACCTTCAGTTGTCACTGTGGTCTAATTTGTTTCCTTATTTTCAGGCTAGGTATGGAAAATACCTGTTGATCCTGCCAGAATTCCTGTATCCTGATAATTGTTATACCTG
This sequence comes from Ptychadena robeensis, assembly GCA_036250615.1. Taxonomy (NCBI): domain Eukaryota; kingdom Metazoa; phylum Chordata; class Amphibia; order Anura; family Ptychadenidae; genus Ptychadena; species Ptychadena robeensis. Next base: position 94,525,370 of record CM070038.1, read on the forward strand.
TGAACTCACAGATGTTATCAAACTACAGAACCCCTCTGTTGTATTAAATGGAAATCTACATAGAAAACAGTTCTCCATAGTTTTGTACAGAGAGCGAGATTATGTATTTACCCCACTGTCCCAAGGCTTCTAGCTATTGGGTGTTTCCCCCACCATGGTGCAACATCACCAGACGGGAGGAGTGATGAGGGACAAAAGCAATTTACTTATCACAGGTAAGCTTTATTTATTTGGTTTTATCACAGATGGTCCCTCTATAGGTGGGGTTGGCTGCGAGGTATGGAAAATACCTGTGGATCCTGCCAGAATTTCTGTATTGTTATACCTGTGAACTCACAGATGTTATCAAACCTCTTTGTTGTATTTTAATGGAAATGAGGATAGGGAGAAGCATTTATAAAACAGATCATGATCAAGCACCCTAGGATGACAACTCCTCCATGTAAGTAAGTAATGGTGGGTTTACACGTAAAGATTTTTTCGTCCGATCAACAACGAACGATTTTTTGGTTCGTTGTACAAAAATCTAGAACGGCAATTTGCTCCGATGGATTTTTTTTTTCGATATCGGACCAAAAATCGTTCACAAGGTTATCGAACATGTTGGTAAATTTTCATCTGTCGTTTATTTTTAGAGTAAAAAACGAACGCTCCTTATTTCACTCAATATATTTTGACCAGATTTTTAACCAGTAGCATGACGTATTTTCTGCGCAATGAATGTTGGGATTTTTACAATGTATGATTTTGATTAGTCTCTGATGTTGTTTATATTTTAATTACAAGTAGAACTTTCCGAACGAAACAATTGCATTGTGGACTTGCTGTCTATAGCTGTGGTATTAAGGCCCCCATACACGGGTCCGTTTCCCATCGGATTCCGGGACGATCGATTCCGGGCGCGTGCACACGAAACGATCGTCCCGGAATCGTGTGAAGCCCACCTTGTCCGTCCGATCACGTCCGATCGTTCGGGGGCCCAGAATCGGATCGGACAGAGAACCAACATGTTGGTCTTTCTGATCAGATTCTGCACACATCAGGGGGAGTTGCCATTTGTGGAGTAAGCGATCGGACACGGAATCGTCCAGGAATCCGTGGGACAAGGTGGTATGTAGCGATCGGACACACTTAATTGGCCGTTCGATCGGACCTCCGATTCCCGCTGAGATCGCCGGAATCGATCGGATAGGTGATCGATCGGCCATGGAATCCGACTGTGTATGGCTAGCATAAGGTGTTTACAAAATATATTTTGGAGCCTAGCAACGCCCACAGAATAATATCACTTCCTAAAAAAAAAAATCTGAAAGATTTTTCATTCGTGGATCCACCGATTTTTTTTCATTTGATATTTGCGTCGGTTGTACAAAAATCAAAAAAAAATCAAATTACCTTCGAGAAATGGACGAACGATATCCGATAAAAAAATCTATCAAAAAATCAAATCTGAAGTTGAACGAAAGAAAAATCTTGACGTGTAAACCCACCTTTAGTGTTGTCATGCTAGGTCCCAGGTGCCCAACCTGTGGCCCGGGAGCCCCATGCGTCCCTTTGGGCATTCTACAGCAGCCCCTATCAGTCCACCACTTGCAGCCCCTGAAACCTAACCTAACTAATGCATAGGAACATAGGACATGCCTGGGACCTTTTTAGGCTATGGTCCCACTTAGGGGATTAATCACCTGCATTGTCAGCGCAATCACAGTGGAATCGCCTGCCAATCGCCTACACTAGTTTCAATGGGCTTGTCCCCATTGATAGGATTACGCACGGTTGTGATTGGGGCCGCAATCAAATCGCGGCTCCCCGCATTTTGACCGCCGATTATTTTCCTCTGATCGCTCGCATAAACATGAATGTAGGCGATTTGCGATTGTGCCTGGTATTGATCATTCATTCTCTATGGAGGCGATGTTTTTTTTTAGAATGGTGGCGTTCTAAAAAAAGTGGGAACATAGCATTAGAGCGGGAAGAGCAGGAGAGGTGGGTGACTTACTCAGGCACCAGCTGAGCACGCTGATTGGCTTACATGAAAGTTTTGTTATTTTAAAATGAAAAATGATGTCTTATATCTACAGTATAGCTGCTGTCATTTCTTCATTATAGAATGCTTATACAAGTCCATATAGAAAATATTATGTGCGGCCCTTAAGGAATGCCAAGGGCCGCACATGTGGCCCTCTATATCAGTTCAGTTGCCCACCACTGCCCTAGGTCATGGATTGTGTCACCATTGATAACCCATGAAGCCGTCACCGGAAGTGGCTGTGATGTCGCTCAGCATCACAGAGATACAAGCGTGTAGTAAGGAGATTTCTGTATTATATTTATATCGTCAGTTGCTTATGATACACAGATCATTCAATAATTCAATGCCTTCCCTTTAGGCTTTACATCTCCTTTCATCCAGATCTGCCTCTTCACCAGAGACGAGCGTGGCTGCGCGTCCAGCTGTATAAACACACGCATGCATAGGTGGCCTTGTATCACGGTGATGAAAAGCACAGCGTGGGCGCGGAAGCAGAGGGGGCATAGATTCGAATAGACAATACCATCGGTTTACTTAGACGCCTGTTAACGTCACCGCCGTGCGCGCCCGACAACAAAAACAATACCTGAAGGTAATCAAAGGGATCCATTCATTTGCGGGAATTGCTCCAACTTCATGTGGGTGTCCTCTTCGTTTGCTCAGTCAAAATGAATGAAGGGCCAAGAACATCAAGCGTGTTGCTTTTCGTGTCACATGTACGTAAGCCGTGCCATATTTTGGCTGTGCCGGAGACACTCGATACAGGATTGCTGTGTGAGTGAATGGCGCTATTCAATGATTCCGTCTAAAGGAGTCACGCTGTCTGTAGATGGGGCAGTGCTGAAAGGCAGGACGGTGATCCATTGCCCAACACTCTATACCAGTGGTGGGCAACTGAGTTGATATGTAGGGCCGCAAGTGCAGCCCTCTGCATCACCTGATTTACCAGATCAACATTACCAATTTTACTGATGTAGGACAATCAAAGGAAAGTTGATTAGGAAAGCTGGGTCAGCATGTGACCACTTTACAGGTGAGTTGCTATACCCTATGCTTTAACAGTTAGGTTTTGGGGGCCGCATGTGAAGGACACCCGGGCTGCAGGTTGGGCACCTAGGCTTTACACCATACGATTCACCGGTATGGTCATCCATAGTGATGATGGTTGGCTCACCTGGATTTGGGCTTAACTTGCAATATTGGACTTTACGTGTAAGCGAGACGCAGAAGTGGATGAAATTTGAAAGATGATTTTGAATTCTATTTTTTTGCCTTGCCTGGTTCCTCATTCGTTGATAAACATCAAGCACCAATTGCAGTACAGGCTGACCTGTGGGTTTAAGGTTGCAGAGTACTTGCAGGTGAACATCTTGTATCACCGGGAGAAAATACCCTACAAGATGGGCTGAGGAAGTGGCTATGGAATGTATTCAACAAATCTTTGGGACGGGTTACATTTCCATTATTGCCCAGAGATGGGATTCTTAATGTATTGAGACTGCAATGATATCTGAACTCACACTGACCCATCCTTGTGTATGAAGAAGTCATATATACCTAGGAAACTTTCTCCTGCAAGAGACCTAATAGAGAAGAACATGGTCAGCTTTAGATCCCTCCATACAATTTCATTTAGATCTACCAACAACTATGTAGTGCCAGGTCCTCCCTGATAGAATACATAGTGATTGGAAGGTATATATCACTGCTATGTAGTGCTGGGTCCTCCCTGATAGAATACATAGTGATTGGAAGGTATATATCACTGCTATGTAGTGTTGGGTCCTCCCTGATAGAATACATGGTAATTGGAAGGTATATATCACTGCTGTGTAGTGCCGGGTCCTACCTGACAGAATACATAGTGATTGAAAGGTATATATCACTACTATGTAGTGCCGGGTCCTCCCTAATAGAATACAGTGATTGGAAGGTATATATCACTGCTATGTACTTTTGTATCGATGAGTCAAATTTTGAAAAGGTGATTTAGATTTTTGGAAAAAAAGTCAAAATTTTGACTAGCTGGCAATTTCTCCCACTCCAGGGACTCCTGGGGGCACCCACGACCCCTCGCACATAGCAGGAGAGAAGCCAGCCAGGCATGCAACAACTGGGCCAACCAAGAGAAGAGTAACACCCCTCTCAACCAGGCAGAACCCCTGCTCAACAACTTAGCGTGCTGGCCAAGAGCTAAGATCAATTAACTCCCTGCGCTCAACAACTCTGTGGCCGGCCGAGAGATCAGCATCAAGAGGGTCCCGTGCAATAACTTAGCATAGGGCCTCTTTATGCTACAAACGGGCCTGAGCTGACTTTGTGAGTGTATTGCAAAGCCCCTGAACATGCCATTAACACCAAAAGTGTTGGAGATGTAGTGAAGGGTTGTGGAAACATAAAAATTAAATGGATTGTTCTGATGTATTTAGTTTTTGAATGAATTATGTTCAAAGTTGAAGTCGAAAATTTGTCTTGACTTTGAACATTATTTATGCAAAAACATATGCTAGAACAATCATTTTTTCCACATCCCTCCTCTACATCTCCAGCAACTTTGGTGATGATATGATATTCAGAGGCTTTCAATCAATCAACTCACAATCAACTCACAAAATTAGCCAGTCAAAATAAGTCAAGATTTCAAAATGTAAATTAATTTTGATACGGATAGAGCTAAATCTATCCTATCGGCTGCTCTGGAACTTTCTGTTATCGGCACCATATGTTTTGATATAGGGCAGAGCAGGGGTTAAAAAAAATACTTACCTGAAAATAGTGATATCGGGGAGAGAATGTTGGTGGTGCTGGAAACCAGAAGGAAGGTAAGTTTGTGTTTTTTAGGATCGGGTATTGGCCTGCCTCGATCAAGACAGCTGACAGGTGAGTATCTTGTATTTGTTATTTTTTTTTTAATATTTTTTTATTTAAGAGCCGCTTTAAGGTTGGTGTTTGCTTAAGGTAGCACAGATACCACCTTGTGTATTTTTAAGGTTTAAGCCCCCCATACACCACATACAATTACCATGCAATTTCTGTACAACCAACTTTTCTTCTACCAAAACCATGTAATATGAGGACCTTTCTACACCTTCCAATCACTATGTATTCTATCAGGGAAGACCCGGCACTACATAGCAGTGATATATACCTTCCAATCACTATGTATTCTATCAGGGAGGTCACTATACTACATAGTTGTTGGTAGGTCTCATGGAAATTGTATGGAGGAATCTAAAGGTGTATGGAGGGCTTTAGAGCCTATCACTGCAATCATTACCTGTGATTATATCTGCCAGAGTACATTCAGATTCTGACTCATTCCACTATTTGTTTTATTGTATTTATAAAAATATCATACCCCCTACAATGAACTATTACAGATACGACATTGGAGTCACATGACTAGGTGTGCAAGGAAAAGTTCTATTACTGAACACATGCTGAATATATATAGCTTGAATATTCGAATTGCAAATATATTCGCCGAATATTGGCTATTCGAGAATTCACATTATTCGCGGATATTCGCAATTGGGATGCTTATGGGTATGGATTGCGAATATATATTCGCAATGCGCTCGCAATTGTGAATATTCATGAATATTAAATCTAATATTAGTAGAATTATTCGCGAAATATCGCAAATTTGAATATTGCCTATGCCGCTCATCACTTATGCTGAAGCATGTGACTAATCTGATCATCTATTCCAGTTGATCTTCCCTGATTTGTTGGTCAGGATCATGTGACCATTTCTTATGTCTGCTTCCAAATGCCCCCCATTCACCTTACAATCTTACCATACAATTTCTGTACAATCAAGTTTTCTTCTACCAAAACCATGTGGTATGAGGAGCTTTTTAAACCTTTCAATCACTATGTTTACTGTCAGGGAGGACCCGGACTACATAGCAGTGATATATACCTTCCAATCACTATGTATTCTATCAGGGAGGACCCAGCACTACATAGCAGTGATATATACCTTCCAATCACTATGCATTCTATCAGGGAGGACCCGGCACTACATAGCAGTGATATATACCTTCCAATCACTATGTATTCTATCAGGGAGGACCCGGCACTACATAGCAGTGATATATACCTTCCAATCACTGTGTTTTCTATCAGGGAGGACCCGGCACTACATAGCAGTGATATATACCTTCCAATCACTATGTATTCTATCAGGGAGGCCCGGCACTACATAGCAGCGATATATACCTTCCAATCACTATGTATTCTATCAGGGAGGACCCGGCACTACATAGAAGTGATATTTACCTTTCAATCACTATGTATTCCATCAGGGAGGACCCGGCACTACATAGTAGTGATATATACCTTCCAGCTAGTCGAAATTTTGACTTTTTTGTCCAAAAATCAAAATCACCCTTTTGAAATTCGACTCATCGATACAAAAGTTGAAATTTCGCCAAAAAAATTTTGATCCTGTAATTTTTCGACCATCTCTACAGAAGAGTACTCAGTATGAGAAAAGGGCCTTCTGAGCTGCTTTGAGGTTCTTTCATGGTTTAAGTTGCTCTTGAGTTCTTTTCAGATCGGGAATAAAAGCAGTTCACATGCAATCGAATATCCATTTTAGTGATAACACATTGGGGTTGAAAATTCAATGATCTGAACTGTCTGCACAGTCTGCACATTGTATGAATGAAATCTCTATTGATTAGTTATACGGCGCAATAAATGTCACCAATTTCTTCTTTTAGCACGACAAAAAAGCTCATTCTACCTGAGATTAGTCAGAAAGTCAAACACAACGGCCATAAAACTTTTTTCCATTTTCTGTTTGTGCGTAAGCCAACGTCTGACAAGAGCAATTGGGAAATAACGATAAAGAGGAAAGTATTGTTAAAAACAAGAATAAATCATAGTAATGTATCATACCAGACTATGACTGATAAGAACCATCATCAAAGTCTACCAATGAAAAAAAAACAAGTGCTGGCCATGAGAACAATGGCCGTCATTGTTATACCAAAGTTCTTGGTGGAAAGAGGTGGACGTTCCCATGTGTAACCAGTCCATGAAGGGACCTGTGCATACTGGTACGTAACATACTCCATTGTATGACTCCAGGACATGGCCGCCATAGGACACCATAATAGGATTTAGCCTGCAGTGTGCTATGGAGTTTTCTGTTAAACCCAGCAAGAACATGTCTGATCTCTCCTCCAGAGTTGTAAGTTATTGATTTTACAAGTTTTGGCTTCTACTCATTAGATGCCCACCAAGCCAGCCGGGCACTGTACACATTAGTAAGGCCAGTAATGCAACACTTATGCTTTTTTAATAAAGGGTTATACATGGTATATAAATATAATTATAAATATATAAATATAATCCAATGCATTAGAGTCCTCATACATCTTTAAATTTCTCTGTCAGATGTCCTTTAGATCTCCTTTTGTTTTGACCAAACGGTAAAACAAAAGGAGATCTAAAGGAAATCTGACAGAGAAATTTTTTTTTCAGGGACTTTCTAAAACATCACGTCTACCTGTGTTCAATCACAGAGGACCCGGCACTACATAGTTGTTGGTAGATCTAAAGGATATCTGACCGAGAGATCTAAAGGTGTATGGCCAGCTTAATGAATAGAAGTTTTCTAGACATTAGGGTGTACTAATGGTGGAACATGGCTCTGTGGGCAACCTTGGCATGGTGGCTTATTATCTACATTGGTAGCGCATGTGACAGGGATATAATTGACAGACATTGATAGAGCGTTTGCCTCTGTGCAAGAGCTTGCTGCAATAAAGACTGTCAGTGCTGCCCTCTCTCCTAATTCAGGGTCATGTGTCTACCCCTCTGCCGGCAGTGCGTGGACATGTTGTGTCCCTTCCACAGCTCTGAACTTTGCACAGGCTATATGGAGAATATTTCACATTCATCAAGTCACTGAAATGTGAAATGCAATGATATCACATTCACTATTAATTAATTTTCCTACTTCCATTTAATGATCAGGATTAGAGGGTGGTATTCTGTATTATATGCATGCCAACCGACATTCTCCCCTAAGGGCATGTTTCCATTATCCCACAGACATTGTCTGCCGGCGGATGGTCTGTTTACACATCTGCCGGTGCAGAGGCTGAATGTAATCGACTACGTTCAGCCTTACATCGGCAGATCGGCTCAGTGCAATGAAGACAGACCCTCCGCCGAGCAGTTGTGTTTATGACTATACAGTATAAATATGATTGATAGGAGGGGCTCCAGGTCTTCTGTTATCTGCCACCATGTGTGCCAAGGTCCTATGAGGTTTCTAAAACGTCCCTGAGGGGTTAGGCCTGAGAGGCTACAGGAGCGAGTTGCTTGCAACTGATTGTATCCCACATATTGTACCCTATCTTTGATGAGTTGTGTGATATCGGTAGAGGCCTGGGCATGGCAATTAATGCTTTAAGGAGTCCAAGGCCTAACCCCACAGGGATGTCTTGGGAGGTGCCAGTGAGGTAGGAGTGAAGCTGGCAAAAATTTTGGGGAGACATGCACCTGCAAGCAAAACAAGTTGAGTGACTCTGCAGTGACCCTGCTAAAGGCCTATGGTTAAGAGAACCAATAGGCTTATGGAGGATATAACCGATACATCTATGGAGGAGGGAACCTATAAGTCTTTGGAGAAGGGAACCTATAAGTCTATGGAGGAGAGAGTCTATATAAAAGCAAACCTATAGTTCTATGGAGGAGTGAACCAATAAGCGTTTGTAGAAGAAATTCTTTAGGCATATGGAACAGAGACCCTACAAGTCTATGGAGGAGGGAACCTATAGGCCTCCAGAGGACGGAACCTATAAGTCTATGGAGGAGGAAACCTATAAGCCTATGGAGGAGGGAACCTATAAGTCTATGGAGGAGGGAACCTATAAGTCTATGTAGGTCTATGTAGGAGGGTACCTATAAGTCTATGGAGGAGGGATTCTATAAGTCTATGTAGGAGGGAACCTATAAGTCTATGGAGGAAGGAACCTATAAGTCTATGGAGGAAGGATTCTATAAGTCTATGTAGAAGGGAACCTATAAGTCTATGGAGAAGGGAACCTATAAGTCTATGTAGGAGGGTACCTATAGGCCTACAGAGGAGAGAACCTTAACAATTGAACAATAGCAATGCTCCTAGGAAAATCCACCCCAGCCAATCAACTTTACCCTGAGATTGACCTTAAAGCTTCACCTCCTGCATAGTAATACTGTATTATGGCTCACAGAGGCTAGCATGTTCATGTAAAGAAATGGCGGATAGAACCAATAGGCTTATTTAGGAGATAACATATACCTCTTTGGAGAAGGGAATCTATAAGTCTATGGAGGAGAGAGTCTATACGTCTATGGAAGAGGAAACCTATAGGCCTATGAAGGAGTGAACCAATAAGCCTTTGTAGAAGAAATTCTATAGGCCTATAGAGGAGGGAACCTTTAGGCTTCCAGAAGAGGGAACCGAATAGTCTATGGAGGAGGGTACCAATAAGTCTATTTAGGAGGACACCTATAAGCCTACAGAGAAGAGACCCGACCCGAAAGCTTTACCTCCTGCATAGTAAATTTGTATTATGGATCACTGAGGCTAGCATGTTTATGTAAAGAAATTATAGACTCAGAATTCTGTAATATTCTGTAATATCTTCAAAAGCTCATATTCTCTCCCATGCCCATGCACCTGGTAGACAGTGGTCATTGGATCTAAACATCCTAGGCCATTGGTCATACATTAGAGTTTGGGTGAAAAAGTTTATGATGTGTTTGCCTCCAGATACTGTTCCATGTAATTCATTGTACAAACTAAAACTCACTGGTTAAGCGTGGTATGTCAATAAAAATGTAAAGATATATCAGCATTTTTTTTAATTTACGTTATGAAACTATAAGTATGGATAAACTGACTCTTTAGCAGGCTGGCTGGCCAGATCCTAAATCTCGCCTTGTCCCCATTCCGTGCGGGTAAGGCCTCCCAGGCCCCGATGCAGCTGCTGATGGCTGATCCCTGCGCTATTTTGCACCTGCTATAGGCACGGACCTGTCTGCGCAGCTGACCACAATCCAGATGGTGCATCCACTGGCACTTGCTCAGTTTCAGGAAGGGGGGGGGGATCGTAGAATTAACCTGGCATATCAGTGACAGCTTGGTCTTCTCCAAGTAATCCCCATTTCCTCCAGGTTTAACACTATTACTGCCTATCTAAATAACAGCCATTCCATCTGTTGTATAACATAGTTCCAGTCAACCATCATATTTTTGGTTATTATGATAGTCTGGATTCAGAAATGGAAAAAGGGGTCTGGTACGCTCGTGGTGGACCCCATGCTGTTTGTGATTGAGCCTGTCCATGACGTCACCTGCAGCCAATAAAGAGCAACATGACTGCAGGTGAACTGTATAGGCATGCGCAGTAGTTTGGAAACATTGTTCTCCGTGTTTTCCGCATGCTCAACAGGTCACTTGAGAATATATTTTTTTTTTATTTTGGAACCTGGCCAGGGCGGAGCAAGCCAGCATGGACTTCGAGGGGCAACACATTGAGCAGCAGGGCACAATGGATTGAAGTGAATTATCAAAATATTATAAATTAATACATTAATAATTTTTCTGTCCATCTCTAATAAAGAGGAGCGCATTGGCTCTCTATGGGATTATCTTGAGTAGGATATGCATGGAAAAAAGGTGTGGGGTAATAATGTGAGCCTATAGTGACACATGTATCAATCCGCTCGGCATGCCTGGGTGGCATGTTTGCCAGTAGCTTCCTCATAGCAGTCCAAACTCAACCCAGTGGCTGGGATCGGGTGTCCACCCCACTGGAAGGACAGTACGAATTCCGGGCGGCAGAAGGAATGGGACGACGTATGGGTGCTGGGGCAGGATAGCACGTGCTTTTACACCCTCCGGTTGCACGCACATGGGTGAGAGTAGTCCTCAGTGGGAGCGGCTGCGTAACGACAGCAGACAGCAGGCTTTCTCCAAAAGGCCCCGGCTCCGGCGCGGAGCCCCTCCTTATCCGCCCTAGCATTTGGGATGGCACCATATCGTCCAGCGCTGTTACTCCCACTATAGCACTGGACGAGATGGTGCCGTCCAGTACACATTGGGGCTCCGGCAGCGCATACTCACAGTTCTGCGCTGTCCCGTTGTGTCCGATGCGACATGGCTGCTGGATCCTCCGACTCATCCTCCTCCCTCTGGTGCAGTAACCCTCTCTTCCCTGGTGTGATTTTACCACATCCATCACACCAGGTTCGAGAGGGTTAACTGCAAATGGGCACATCTGGGGCACCAGAGACTTTATTTGGGCGAGATTTAGTACATAGCAGCATAGCTTTATGTCCTGATTTTTGTGTTTTCTCATTTATTTTCATAACATTTTTTATTTTTTATTTTACATAATTGTGTGTTTCAAACATTATTATATATAAGAAAAATTTACCATTGAAGTCTATGGTGCACTTTTGGTACAAAAATCTGGACCTCAGCAGTGCACTAGGGAGGTTAAGTACTCAGGCTGACCCAGGGCATGCTAGTCCAGCAACCTAAAGGGGACCTCACCCTCACTATACAACTGTCATCAAACCAAAAACATGCTGCAGCTAGAGTTCAGGTTGAAGCATTATATTACTGTAAGTGCAATGTGTGTACTGGGCAGAATGTGTACATCAATGGACACAGGTTCTCAAGGCCAGATTTAGAAATACACCACTAGTTCTCTGTCTCTGTCGTCCAGGTGTCGTCCACCTTTCCATCACCATGAACTTCAGACAAGCCGTCAGTGTTGTCCATGACCACTGACAGAACCTACATTACTTACATTCCGCTAGTCGATACATCTGCCATTAATCAGAGTTTGAACTCAAATATTTAGACATTTGTATGGATAGCTAATAATCTCTATTGTATTTGTTTTGTCAAAGTGTCACGCGGCTTCCAGGATAATAAAATAGGTGATACTCTTGGGCCTAGTCTACACTGTTCACTGTACAATTTCCAATTTCAACACAACTGCAATCTGTCCATTGATATTTATTGTACACATACACACAGACGCATCAGTGGCTCAGTTGTTGATATTGTATAGATGCGGTAAAGAAATAGTTTAGATCAAATGCAGTAGTCACTCAGAGCAGTGACAGCTGGGAAAACACATCATCACGATCTGTTAAAAAAGTACACCGACATTTTCTCCATGGAAAAGATGGTGCCCCCTGTGGCCTCACGATAAATAATAAACCCCCAGAAGACTGGCAGATATATTTGTAATCTCTCATATGTTCCAGGGAACAGCAGGTGAGTATGTTTTATTAAGGATTGTGGAGCGCTACACCACCATTACACCGTCTCAGGTAAATCAGCGTTTCATTTTATATATATAACTAGTAGAGATGGTGGAATTTTTCGACTTGCTGACTTTGTGAGCTGATTGCAAAGCCTCTGAACATGGTATCATCACCAAAATTGCTGGAGATATAGAGAAGGGTTGTGGGAAAAAAATGTTTTACTTTAGAACATGGAGTTTTTTGCACAAATTAAGTTCAAGGTCAAAATTTTTACTTGACTTTGAACTTTATTTATGCAAAAACTATTTGTGTTAGAGCCATACATTTGTAGTATACCTCCAACCCTTCTCTACATCTCCATCTATCTGCAGATGATACCATGTGCAGGGGATTTTGCAATTAACTCGAAATCGTCAAAATGGTCGAATGTTTGAAAAAAAATGTGGCCATCTCTAATAGCTATGTAGTGTCGTGGGGTGCCATTGTAGTGCGCAACTTACACAACCAGATTCTTAAGAAGGATGTCTTCTGCTCAGCACACTGCCACAAAGCTCACACACCACGGAAGGTCCACACACGAAGTAGGGGGATACCATCACCCGTTGGCAGGAATGGGGCATCAATCTTGGGAAATCTACAGTTCCGAACTTGCTCCTACTCATGGTTGGGTACCTTAGACGGCTGAAGGCCCTCACACCAGGGGAAAAGATAGACAGTCCTTGCCAGGAATAACATTGCTTCAGTGGATAACTCACCCAGGAATCCTGCGTCTGGGGACACGTCTGGAGGATCTACCGTGTATAAGGTCAGCAACATCAGAAAAGCCCAGAATGTTCTGAGGAGCATTTATAGACTCCCAGAGGGGTTGGCTTAAGGCCAGTAGTATGGCAGATTAGGATTGAAACATTTGTGAGGAGTGGAGAGCGGAAAAAGACAACCATCTTGACCCTAGGTGCCCAACCTGTGGCCCGGTGGCAGCATGCGGCCCTTTGGGTGTTGTTCGGCGGCCCCCCTTGGTCCTCAACATACGGCCACCATAACCTAACTGTTCATGCATACGGCATAGCGACTTACCTTTAAAGTGGTCACACGCTGATCCAGCTTTCCTAATCAACTTTGGTGGTCTTCATCAGTAAAATTGTCAATGATGATTGGGGAAACCAGGGGGCAAGAGGGGGGGGGGGGGGGGGGGGGGGGGGGGGCTGCTGTCTGATTTTGACTGCCTGTCAGGATCTGGTCCGCCTGCTGAGATATGTCGACGGGGGAGGATCTAGATCGATGTTATGTGCGGCCCTTTAGTAATGCCACACTTGTGGCCCTCCATATCAACTCAGTTGCCCACCACTGATCTAGACACATACCCATCTAAACAGCAGGGTAACAAACATATATACAGTGGATACATAGGTGTAGTGTACAGGGCAAGGTATATATACACAATAAAACATGTACACAAGAAGTGAAGAGGCCCTGTCACTATCCTATTCTAGGGGAAAACCCATAAATATATAAGCATTTATAACAATGCATAAAATATACAATTAGTGTCCTGGTCACTACAGCAATACATATAGCTTTTCTTTCTTAAAAAACTATTTTCTTGTGTTCTTCTGTTTTTTTTTATATCTTTACCTTTTACTTGGCACTGAGCAGTGTTTTGTGTTGTACTGTGTCTTAATGCTTTCTTATTTATTTGTGTTCCCTTGCATTTGCACTGCGTCCCATTCCCTTCACTATAATTCACTTCAAAAATAAAAATCAATGCAAATGGAAAGTGCGTTAGTCCAAGTTAACAAATACCAATCTTGCCTTGGCGTTTAGATCCTCTCCAGCTGACAGAAGGTTTTGTAATGGACATATTTCAATATTTATAGGTTCCTGAGTGATTATCCCTCAACGTAAACACCACCAAAATAAAAAAAACAGCAATAGTTATACACAGGGGTGCACATAACCTTTATAGTGAGCTCCTCAGATGAGTACCAGGAGATGGTGTTTGGTACTCACCCCTTATGTAGGGTGGTCTTCCTCACTGTCTCCCTCACTGTCCTCTGCGTCAGCCTTCTGCATGGTAGATTCTGCTGCAGATGGACCTCCCTGTTCCTGATTGATCCTCCGATTAGCTGTCTCCATCCACAGGTCCCCAGCTGGCTTTGGGTCAAATGTAACTCTCACAGTACAACACGTTTGAACCCCCAGATCTCATACCTCAGTAGTACAACCCTGACATTTTCTGGCTTAGTAACTAACCCCTGAGACTACCTGCAGTACAAATGTCATCCTTTCATAGTCATATTCCAGCTGTCACACAGTGCTTTTCTCTTGTCAGCTTTTACTCTTACATATGCTTACTCTGACTTTCATCCCCCAGATCTCCAACACCCTTAGAAGTCTGATATATATTTTTTTTATCATTATTAATTTACATTCCCAATGTCACCCCCCTAACTGCAACCTTTCATAGTTATTCATGTTTCCCTGCAATTATCCAAGTGACATAAATTGTATACATGTAACATTTAGCTGCGGCCGCCCAGACACGGAGTGCCTCCAAGTTGTTAGTACACATATGAGCTGTGTAACAATAATGCGGGTACGCAGAGCTAGTTTTTGGCCCCTTTTGATGACCAGAGTACCACTTATGTGCACCCCTGGATATATAAGAAGCGAGTGATTCGTGACGATTCTATTCCCTATGCGTGGAAGCTGAATTATAAATGGCTTCTGAGAGTTGTGTCTTTTACCACCAGCTCATAATTGACGATTGTAATATTACACGATGCCAGAAATGATCTAATCTGTTTTGATCAGAAAGTCCACGGACGCTAGCAGCGATCTTCTGCCAAATAGAAAGAAAAACAAGTGAAGAGATCTTTCAGTGAGTGCCATAGTAGCGCACAGGTACGCACTGATATCTCATTACACTCTGACCTGTGCCGTCAGCCATCCGAACTTGCACATCGTGTCTCTGCTGCAGAACAGAACACGGTGTGCAGCAAACATTGGTCAATTTTGGAGTGGAAGGCCAGGGGTGGAGGCTGCACACTGCGGATTAGTAACCCCAGGTAACACACTGCTTGTGTAAACACATACGAGTACAATTCCAGCCCACACACATGAAAAAACAATTCTTGTATGAACTTTTACAATACAGAGCTTTTTAAGCTTTAAAGACTTTTTTTTACAAGTTTTTGGGGTGCGATTACCACTTTTGTTAGAGGTAATTGCAGTTGGGTAAGAACAAGGTGCACAAACTACTGCAACAAAGTGAAGTTCTGATAATGGTAAAGGAAAATTTTCAATACGTACAATTATGAAGGTACAATGCAGGTTTTGCAAGGAGTAGTCATCCTTCCGGCATCCCTACAGCACCAGTAACCAGAAAGTGACATCGCCCTGTAATCCATACTCAGGGGTGCACATAAGTGGTATTCTGGTCCTCATAAGGGGCCAAAATCTAGCTCTGCGTACCGGCATTATTGTTACACAGCTCATATGAGTACTAACAACTTGGAGGCGCTCCGTGTCTGGGCGGCCGCAGCTAAATGTTACATGTATACAATTTATGTCACTTGGATAACTGCAGGGGAATATGAATAACTATGAAAGGTTGCAGTTAGGGGTGTGACACTGGAAATATAAATTACTAATCCAAAAAAAAAAGATTGGACTTCTAAGTGTGTTGGAGATCTGGGGATGAGAGTTGGCATATGTAAGGGTAAAATCTGACAAGAGAAAAGCACTGTGCGACAGCTGGAATATGACTATGAAAGGATGACATTTGGACTCAGTGGTTAGTTACTAAGCCAGACAATTTCAGGGTTGTACAACTGAGGTATGAGATCTGGGGGTTGTTGTACTGTGAGAGTTAAGCTAGCCATACACGTGTCAGATTCCATGTCCAATCGATTCATCATCCGATCGATT
>CM070038.1:94586172-94612338 GCA_036250615.1 Ptychadena robeensis
GATTGGGAAACTCGAAATTTAAGTAGAATCTAATTTTATTCATTTCGACCATCTCTACACCTGGCAAGATCAATCGGGAATCTGCCGCATGTCAGATCGCACGGTAAATTCCTGGCCGTTCCCATTACTTTGTACACACACATCACACAAAGGGTGCCTGGCCGATTCTCGGCACTAGTGGCCATGCGTAATGACATCACACATGTTCAATCTGCAGAGAAGTCGGCAGGAAAACAACCGGTCTATGCCCAACTTTAGGCCTAGTATCCAGGACTGAGGCACTGCAAAGATGATCTTTTCCCCTACCAGGTTAGGGACTAGAATAGGAGTGTTGAGCTTGAATATTCAAACTGCGAATATTTTCGGCTAATATCGGCTATTCGAGAATTCGCAAATTCCGTGAATATGGCAGGGGATATTTGCAATTTTGCCATTGGGATGCTCATGGTCATGGATTGTGAATATATATAAATAGAAAAATAAATAATAAAAATAAATAGCAGATGTGACCATTCATTCTGAAGGTAATTCTGCTCGCAATGGACATGGCTGACCCAGAGGAACTTCTCATTCTAAGTACCATGAAGCCATCCTCCATATGGAGACTGTAATAGCCTTTACTACTCTGGGGAGGTTTTTTTTTTTAGAATGTTCTTGTGAATGTTTGTGCATTCAGTCATTTGTGAGCTCACATATTGATGTTGGATGAGAAGGATTGCTTGTATCAGCATTCCAGTTTATCCCAAAGGTGTTCAGCAGGGTTGAGGTCAGGGTTCCTCCACACCAAGCTCATCAAACCTTTTGAATCTTTATGGAAGTGCTGTCATTATGTTGGAACAGAATTTGACCTTCTCCAAACTTGCCACAAGGTTAAAAGCTCAATATTGTCACCATTACCCATCACTGAAAACACCTGAAACCAATAATTTAGAGTAGCATTCAATATTCTGGCCATATAATGTTAAAAACGTGTAAGAAAGTGGTTAGCAGGTTTGGGTGTGTGAAGGGGTAAGTGTGCTGGGCAAGACAGGTGCATGATGAATCGTTGTTGTGCGTTTGTTAAGGTCAAAGAAACCAGTTCTAATTGATGTAACTGTGACAAGCCTTCTGGGGGCAGAAGTATTATAAGGTAAAAACAAGGGGTGGAGCTTGATCTTCGCTTGGAGGAAATAGCAGAAAGTAGAGCTCTGTTGGATCCTGTGGGGTGTAGGCCACTCAGGCCTGCAGATCCAGAGACCCTAAGTGATGTGATTAACCTCCCTAGCAGTTTGCCCGAACTCAGTTCGGGCACAGTTCGATCACCGATCAAACTGTGCCCGTACCGGGATCGGGCAAAACCGCCGTTTCCCTGTGTGCCACACACATGGAGCCCTTCCAGCCCCGTGTCTTCGGCGTCATCTGTGATGCCGGCGTCTATTTGACGTTGGAGGTGTGTAGAGGGCTGGGCAGAGAGCCGGCAAGTACTGTGTACTCTGCCGCGATTGCCGGTACAACTAGCTGAAAAGCTCAAACTGCCCAGAGGGTTAAGCAACCCTTACCTGAAGAGTGCCACCGTGTTGGAGAAGAGGTTAGGACAGAGATTTGAGTTACTGGCATCGTCTACTCCCAGATGGCTGGCATGGAATGTCATGGACTGTGAAGTGTCCCATGTGTCATCAATAAAAGGGTACCGTATCTAACACCAAAGTCCCCGTGTGTTGGACCTTTTTGGCATGGGAGCAAGAACCTGTGAAGGAAACACCGCCCTGGCACTGTAAAGGTGAGAGACTGTGAAGGCATGGCTGCTCCCTTGGATGGAAGGGGAGTATATGCAGAATAGAGGCCTAGTGGAGAGGCAGTAACCCACGGATGCACTCGGTGTGCGAAGGGGCGGTCCACTTTCCTACAATCTAAATGACTAAGGAGGAATTTTTTGCCTTCAACCTTTAAACCAAGAAGTCCTACAGAAGTTGTCAGTGCCAAGATTTTTGCTGGGATTTTTTTCTTCAGCATTACATTACAAACCCTCACATGGAAAGAGTGAATATGTTCTTTAAATTTTATGCTTTAGCTTAACTAGTTTACCTAACTTAGTTATAAAGAAGTAGAAACATCTGCTCCCCTTGTGTGTCTCCAAAAGCATCGTCTTTGTGAGCTGCACATGGACACATTAATGAGTTGACCTATTTAAAATTTTTCCACAGTGATTTACAAGATCAGTGTTCAGGTCTGTGTTAAAATATTTATCCAAATCCTTCATAAGAGCTCAGCTGTGTCCAACTAAGACGAGGCATGTGAGTGAGATCCTATTCTGACTAATATATGTGATTTATCTGGATGGGTCAGATATTAACACAGGGGGACATTAGGGGACGCTGAGCTTTTTTTGGTGGCTCTTTTAACCAGATTTTCCCCTGAGAAAGAAGTTAAATTTTTTTTTTAACATTATAACTTTTTTAATTGATATGGTGAGGGTTAGGACCTCTTCAAAGTTTTTACATTTTTAAGTCTAATTTAAAACTAATGTCTTGACATGGATAGCTCAGATGTACCTTCCAGTCCTATCAGCGTCATGCACCCTCGATTCCACCCCTTCCCTCACCCAGCATTAACCTTTAATAACACAACACAAACTTGGCCATAGCACATTGTATGATACAAAGTAAAAATATCTCAACCTCCTGGACATTACAGACTTTTCACGCCATTTTCCTGGCTGCCGTAAGGGCAATGCAAAGGTTGCAAGGTGCAATGTAATCTGCTTAAGTTGCCTGTTCGGTCACCTGCCACAATGCTCACAGGGACCAGGTAAAAGTTCTCTTAACCTCCCTAGCGCTCTTGCAAGGTCCAGATTTCTGTACTAAAAGCGCACTATAGACTCTAATGGAATTTTTTTTTGTGTTGTAGGCCTGAAACTTCCCAAAAACAAGGGTCTAATAGACATCCTGACTATAATAATGTTATAAAAATAAAAAGTACATTAATTTTTTTTATAAAATGTATTATTTGAATGATAAAATTTCTTGAATACTTATTTGGTATGAAAGATTTCAAAACAGTATTTATGTTTGTTAATAATACATTTTTTATTACAATTGGAAATGTGTTTTGTTTTACTTTGAATTCTATTGGATACAGGTATTACTGTATCTAATACAAGCCATTTGGCACCCTCTGAAAGGGTTAACTTCAAAGAGCACATCTTGAAATGACACTGGGGGCGATTTTACAGATGTGCTCTTTGAAGATAGCCCAATCTGCATTTGAATGTCCCCGGTGGCCGCGGGACATTCATATGCAAATTGGGCTGGGAGAGGGGTGACATCGGTTGGCTTTCTTCAGTAAGGAAGCCAGCTTAGAGCATCAGATCCCCCGGACAGAACAGTGAGTATGTGCTGCTGCCGGGGGATCTGAGCTTAGCTGGAGGGCTCCATCTCGTCAACTGCAATACTGAAAAGAAAGTGCTGGACGAGATGGAGCAGAAGTGCTAGGGGGGTAAAGTGACCATGTAAATAGAACCTGAATCTACGCGGTGATGATAAAGAGTGTGGCAAAAGCAGTAACATTTCGTATCACCGATCAGTACCCAGAAGCTCCTGTGTGCAAGCACTCGGGGGGCATTTACATAACGCCCCCTATCAAATCTATGAAACCCTATCAAAACCAAGCTCCGACTGTCCAGCAAACGCCCATGGCACGTTGGCTAGGCGTTGGCAGTTTATTACCGCCGGTGTAAATGGGCCCCTTAGTGGTACAGAGCACTCCATTTGACAGCCATTCCCAATTATTTGTGATCAATACTGTCCTGATATATCTATTGAACATATTGTATAGTATAAAGGCAGAATAACACAGACCGCCCGTTGTAACATTTATCCCGCACCATCATGAGCAGAGATGAAGTAAAACCTGTGTAACCTGTTCTACTCCCTTTTGGCAGCCTTCCATCTAAACGTCTCTGGCCTTCAATAAATCAGGATCTGAATGTCAGATATCAGCCATAAATTTTGAAGGAGACTTTGCAAACACATCTATCTTTTATTTAAGCAGCGAAGACAGAAGTGAAAGGAGAGGCTGATAAGAGTCCTTCTATGAAAAGATTAGAACATATTTTACACAGATGTTCTCAGAATGTAAATTCCATAGATCTGGTCATTGGCGCGCTCTGTTCTTTCATGCACAATGAAGCTCTGTCTGTTCTTTCATCTCAAAAACCTCAAGCTCAGAGGCTTACATAGCTGAAGTGCACCCTAGAATAGCAGGCCAAACCTAGGATGGCTACACATTTAGAAGAGTCATGAAGATATGGAATGGGGGTAACTACTAGTGATGAGCGGCATAGGCAACATTCATGAATAATTCTATTAATATTCAATTCGAATGACAGTTCATTCTGCTATGGACAGGGGACCCGTCAAGTTCATCCCCCTCCAGGTCCCCTGTCGATAGCAGAATGAATTGCACTGACAGGGGACCTGTCAAGATCAGCCCCCCCTTTCTTGGCCCCCTGTCCATAATATAAAGAACTGTCAATGACACAGAGGGGGGGGGGGCTCACCTCGAAAGGAAAGGCACATCTGGATAGAGCACGTCTGTAAAGGTGCCCATACACACATTAGATATGGGCTAGATCAGTGGCCGATTCGAGGGCCATACGCACTCATAGCCATTTATCTGGCCCATACCTAATGCAGCCATCCCTGTTTTTAAGCGGAACCAATCAATCCCGCTCAGTAACAGGGTTATCAGACATGAACGTAAATTATGGTCGATGTCCATTGCTTTGGATGGGGATGGCAGTACCCCATCGAATAGTCGAATTTTGATGGGGTCATTTCGACTTTTCGCCGAAAAAGTCGAAAATCAGCCTGATATTTAAAAAATAACTTTTGATTTGCCGCGCCGCTATTTCGCGTTCGAGTATCGCCATTTTATTTAAAATTTTCGCATGCGGGAGTGATTGGAAAATTAGCATTGGCGTAAATTCGCATGGTGCTAGCTAACTATCAGCTTATTGCAAAGCCCCTGAAAATGGTATCCTCACAAAAATTGCTGGAGTTGTAGAGAAGGGTTGGGGAAACATTTGAAAACAAACAAACAACAAGTTTTGCTCTAACATGTCAAGTTTGTGCATACATTGGGTTTAAATCTCAGCTCTGATTGTAAAGCTCTGCTACTATGTACACTGATTCTTCCATTATAGCTCATACAGCAAATCCAAATTTTCCACCTTATGTGAATTTTTGACCTTATGCGAATTTTAGGCTTTATGCGAATTTTTGAGTGTTTTTGGGAATTTTTGAAAAAAGTCAAAATTTCGCAGGCGAATCGAAATTCGATTGGGAAGCTCTAAATTTTAATAGAATTGAATTTTATTCATTTCGACCATCTCTATGCCCTATGCATGAACAGTAAGGTTTCAGAGGCCGCAAGTAGAGGACTAAGGGGGGCCGCCGAAGACTGCCTAAACGGCCGCAGGTTAGGCACCTAGGTGCTAGGAGATCGGCAGAAATCCAAAGCGTGTGTGACCGGCTTTAGCTATGGTTATTGAAATGTATTAGAAAAACTTATTGTAATTGTGAAATATAAGTAAGAACCAGTTTGTTATCGATTACAATGCTGTGCTATCACACTGATACATGAAGAAAGATCTTCAATCACCTCATCTTGGTGCGTATTCCTCAAATGTCTCCATGAGAAGGAAATGCGATTATTTTATAGATGTGAGAGATGGAAGATGGAACGTCAGACAGGGTGCAGCAATGTGGAAGGAGGAGAGCGACTGGAGGTTACAGGGAGCGCGTCCTTGGATGGGTGGGATGGGGAGAATCTTTGGAATTGAATAAGATGTGCTGGGAATTCATTAGTTGATGCTTTGATCGCCCACTTATCTGTCTTTACTCCATCATAGATGCAGCTCTCCCATTTCACCCATCCCCAAATGACAACCGCATTATTTATCCACAATAAAAATTCAAACTTTTTCCTTTTTTTTTGAACTTATCCCATTAATATTCACTTTCAAATGGAATTTACAGTTTCCAAAACCAGGTTGGACAGCCTCTTACAATGGAGCATCCGCAGTACTATTTTTTTTTGTTTGATTGTATTGTATTCTTCTTCCGCTTCTACCTTGTGGTGGTGCTCAGTTCTCTATGCTGCCTATTAACCTCCCTAGCACTTCTACAAGGTCCAGATTTCTCTACCAAAAGCGCACCATAGACTCTAATAGAACTTTTTTATGTTGTAGGCCGGTAACTTCCCAAAATATGTCTGTACAAGGGTCTAGTAGACATCCTGAATATAATAATGTTTGAAACACACAATTATGTTAAAAAAATTACATAAAAAATTAATAAAAGGTATCATTTGAATGATAAAATCTCTTAAATACTTTTTGGTTATGAATGATTTCAAAACAGTATATAATATTTATGTTTTGTTTATAATAACATTTTTACTACAACTGGAAATTTTTTTTTTTTTACTTTGAATTGTATTTTTACAGTTATCACTGTAACCAATACATTGCCCTTTGGCACCCTCTTAAAGGGTTAACTTCAAGGAGCACATCTGGAAATTACACTGGGGGTGATTTCCAGATGTGCTCTTTGAAATAACCCAATTTAAATTTGAATGTACCGCCCCCTCGGGGGGAGGAGTGACATCGGCTTCAGTGAAGAAGCCAACTGAGAGGATCGGAGCCACTTGGACAGCACAGAACAGTGAGTATGTGCTGCCGGGCTCTGATCTTTGCCTGACGTCTCCATCTCGTCCACTGCAATACTGACAGGAAAGAGCTGGACGAGATGGAGCCGTCAGAAGCGCTAAAGGGGTTAATTAGTGATGAGCAGCATAGGCGATATTTGTATTCACATTATATTGCCAATTCTCCACTAATATATTTACAATAAATTCAATAAAGAATTAGTGATCCACACTAATTTTTTCCTTCATTGCAAATTAATGCAAATTGGCACTTTTACAGTAGTGCATACATGATAAAATTATTATTATTAGTGTTGAGCTCAAATATTCGAATTGCGAATATATTCAGTGAATATTGGCTATTCAAAAATTTGCAAATTTCGTGAATTTAGTAGGTCACTGGAGGAGCGGAGGGGGCGGTTAGTGGTGTATTTATGTACAAAGTTGGAGATGTAAGGAGGACAGGAGCTGTGGAGTGATTTAAAAGACGGAGAACTTTGAATTTGACTCTCTGGACAAAGTAAAGTTGTTTGTACAGCTTGTTGGAAACAAAAATCACCCTGCAATACCATCTTCAGCCACAAGATGCTCCTAGTAAACACTTGCCGTTAATGTACTGACACATGGGGGAAGATGGGGGGGGGGGGGGGGGGTAAGTGCTGCAAAGCTCTGCCCTCTCTGACTGACAGCGATTCTCACTTGGTGACTTCCTGGCTGCCCCGAAAGCTGTGCTCCCCCCAGAATATTTACTAGTTGTAAGTACTCAAAGGTGTGTAGTGACTATACTGCAGCTAAACATAGCAAGTTGTTATCCACATGTGTACCACTTATGTGCAGCCCAGTATGTATGTATACATTTGAAAGAAGGAGCACCGGCCATCTCTATTACTCGGGTGCACTGCACGTACAGGGGCGAATCAGGGGACAACAATTATCTCACCCCTCCGTTGCCTCGGACTCCCTTCAGGCCTACACGGGCATACACCTCCCTTCCATCCAAGGGGCAGCCAGGCCTCACAGTCCTCTCTTGCAACAGCGGCTGAGCGGCCTTTCTTGTAAGTAGCAGGTTCTTGCGCACATCCTGCAAGAAGGGCCCATGACACGTCAGATTGGTGTGAATACGGTGCCCCTTTATTGCATAGACATCACAGTGCCAGATACACTCCATTTTCTCCTTGGGAGCCATCTGGAAGCAGCCTCTGCCGGTAGCAGTCTCTACCTTACCCTACTTCACCCAAGTGACTTCTCCTAGGCTAGGAATTCCCTTGCCTCAAGCAGGGGGACAAGGGTGAGGCCTCAGTCAGGGTTCAGTACTGGCCTGGTCTTCGGATCTGCATGCCTGAGGCCTGTTCCCCACTAGATCCATTACACCACTGATCTGTTCTCTCCTGCTGCTACAAAGACCCAGTTACCCACAAACACTAAGTTTATAAAACCTTCTAGTCTCCTCCCAAATGGCTCACGGGGTCACAACATCACATGTTCAGAACATTAGCTTGTGACCTCCCACCTTATGTTTTGCCCAACAACAGCACAAACACATTCACTGACATTTTCATAGGAACATAGTTAACCCCTGAATGACCAGGGTACAGTACACTTACTACTTAGTCTACCTTCCTACATATTTCCCCCATAAACTAACAAGACAGCTACTAGATACTTTTTAGAACGCTCATTTATTTGCTTGGCTAGTTATGTATCCGATTTGCCAGGACGGTCACAGTGAAAGTTGCGTTTTAAATAGTCATCTCTTGTTGAATGGAAACTTTCATTCATAGACTAAAGAACAGCAAAACTCTTCGCAAGATAAATGCCAACACAAGTTTGTTACTTAGTTACACACAAGGTAGCCATACAACAAAATTTCATTTAATACCCAATGACTCTAAAGAAGTGTTTTCATATGTTTGATTTCGTAGGTCAAATTCCGCCTTTGAAACAAATTTCTTAGAAAAATGTTGTATTTGGCCGGGGCCGGGGCGGCCCGCGTAATGCTGTTTGTCCTGCAGACTGCTACCTCGAAGGATCACCCAACGTACCATGAAAGACTTCAGTGTGCTCGCGAAGAAAGGAGCAGTAACGTCGCTCGGCTGCGCGGCAAACACTATTTTGCTAACGTTCACTTAGCTGGGAGTGTGGTTTGGAGGAGGACGTATTTAGATAGGCTTTGCGTAGGCTTGTTTAGCGTTTCTGATCTTATTTCTAAAATATACAGCGAAAGAAAACACGCACCCCTGTAGGCTTTGATATGGTAAAATCTCAATTTTCCAGTGCGCAGACTTTTCTTCTTTTCATATATAAATCAAAAGGATGAATGAGTTTTGGTAGAATTTTTTTGGAAACACCTGTAGCAATAAAATTGGGGTTTTCAGTGTCTGATTTTTATGTAAAGCTATCCTTCCTTTTTTGATTGCACCCCCTTACTGGTTATGAAGGGAGCTGGTTGTTTGGTAGAACTGCTCGAAGGACTAATCCTTCAGATGTACTCTATACGTCCAAATCTTTGTGGCAGGCCCATGACCCAGGGAGTACTGAGCCATTTTTTCTCTTGGACTTAAACACACCCCATTCATACAAATAACGACAGAGACCATGATATACTCTTTGCAAAAGTTTTCTATATAATTTGAAGTGCAAATGTATATATACACATGGCCACAGCCAATATACAATCTCAATACAGTTAAAGGGGGGTCGCCCGACAGTGCCACCAACTTCTTCCGAGTTCCTTCCACCAGCCTTACCAACCGTACCAGCCACCAGCTTTGTGGGTACCTTATAGAATGACTTTAAATACATAACATTATTGGGACTTAAGCTCCGCCTTCTAAAACATTTTCACCAGTGTTTGTGACTGCCTTTCTTATACCGACACGTCACAAGAAGCCTTCAAAGTCCGATTTCCTCCTGCGGCACTGTCGAGCTTCCGCTATGCTGTGACAAAATAAACAAAACAGGTTACAGAACACATAATACCCCAAACCCCCAGTCCAACCAATCAGGGAGGGAGAGTGGATGAAAATCCTGATTCGAAAAGGATCTGCCCCCTGCTGACCCTTCCTGATCAAACTTCCTGAGCCTACCCACCTAAAACACTCCCCCATTCCCTACATCCCCCCATCTACATTCCAAAACCAGTCCCCCTGGTCAAGTTGCTCTCCCACCTATACTTGCAGCTTGGTTCTGGTCATACATTTCTAGCATCCCAGGGGCCCTATGCAAAGTCATTGCATGGGCCCCCCTCATGCTTGATGTTGCTGGCCGAGTTGTTGAGGGTGGGAGGTTGATGTTGCTGTTGTTAGGCCCACTAGCAATAACCCCCACCGGGCTCAACAACTCGGCCGGCCAAGCGATAGCAACAAGGGGGGTTGTTTGCTAGTGGTGCATCACCACACAGGGTTGTCGGGAAGCAAGCGGGATATACGTGCCGGGTAAAGCATTGGGGACCATCAAGGCTCCCAGAGCCCTATGCGCCCACATACTCCGCATAGCGGGAGAAACTGCCCTGGTTTGTGGACACCTGACAATCAAAGCAAAACAAAAGCCCCTTCCAAAGCCATGAGACATCGTATGAGGTTCCTTCACACAACTTGCACATTTTGCCTCCTGGACTAGAGATGATCGAATTTGTCGACTTACTAAATTTGTGAGCTGATTGCAAAGCCCCTGAGCATGGTATCATCACCAAAATTGCATGGAGATGTAGAGATGGGTTGGGGGAACATTACATTTGAAAAAAAAGTTTTGCTCTAGCACATGTCGTTTTTGCATAAATTAAGTTTAAAGTCAAAGTCAAAACTCAGATTTTCCAAATTTCGACTTGACTTTGAACTTAATTTATGCAAAAACTATTTGTGTTAGAGACATACTTTCTTTTTTGCAGTATACCCCTAACCCTTCTCTACATATGCAGCAATTTGGTGTTGATACCATGTTCAGGGACTTTGCAATTAACTTGAAATCGTCGAAATTCGTAGAATTTTTGAAAAAAAATTCGACCATCTCTATCCTGGACCTGCAAATCTAATCCCCCCTTCCACTCTGACCTCCATCCCCTGAACCCCTCCTGGACCTCACACCCTAACACTGCTTCCTGGCTGTGATTAAAAAGTTACACCCCTGGTGGTCCAATTCAATCCGGTTTGTGTTCCAAAAGCGCTACGACAATTTTAGCGACCCTGGCGGTCCATTGAGATCCAGATTTTTATAACAACAGAGGTACCTAGATGAATTAACACGTAGAGTCAAATTTCTAAAATGAAATTCCACCATTTCATGAAAAAAATGTTAATGTCCACAAGATGGCGCTGCCGTCTAAGTTTGTTTACATTTCACAAGTCTAGCTCGGGATTCCTTTTTAATTCACCCCGAGCTGGACTCTGTAATACCGCCCAGGGAGGAAAAACAGGCAGCCAGGAGCGATGGCTCCATGACACCAAAAGTCATACCATGTCTTTTTAATAAGCTTTTGTCAGCTTAATAACTGTTATTTCATTTGTGGCCATGAGATGGAGCTGTCAGCTTCCTTTTACAAGTTTCCCAGCCATGCTTTGCTCCTCTGTCCACTTTTTTTTACAAACAAAAAAAGGATTTTTAACCTAGCATCCACAACCAATAATTACACAGACAGGCTAATTCAGCCAGTCATCACCTAGGTGGACACCTAACTGGGCGGGCTAAAGGCCGATGGAGGGGATTGCCGCTGGAAGTGAACTGGGTCTTTATAGGGCCAACTCAAAATAGGTACATCCTCTTTTCAATCCCTTCCCTACCTATATTGTAGCTTTTTATGGGGTTAGCTCATATTTTACAGGGTTGGGGGATATGGTACAGGAATGGTTTTCTTTTTTGTATTGTTTTGTGGCAGCATTGTAGCCTCTGATTGCGCCAAGGTTAAAATGTTTGGGATAAATCTTAAGCTAGCCATACACGTGTCGGATTCCATGTCCAATCGATTCATCATCCGATCGATTCCGGGTGATTCTGCCGGGAATCGCAGGTGTGATCAATCGGCCAATTAAGAGTATCCATCGCAGCATGCCACCTTGTCCAACGGATTCCGGGACGATTCCGTGTCCGATTGTCCACCTCACAAATGGCAACTCCCCCTGATCCGGACAGAATCGCATGAGAAAGACCAACATGTTGGTTCTCCGTCGGATCCCATTCTGGGCCCCTGATCAATCGGACGCGAACGATCGGACAAGGTGGGCTGCATGCGATTCCAGCTAGATCGTTTCGCGTGCACGCGCCCGGAATCGATCGTGCCGGAATCCGGTGCGAATCCGACACGTGTATGGGGGCCTTTAAAGCTATGGCCAAAAATTTCTATATCGTATTTTACAGACCATGAGGCTATGTTCCCACTTCCAGGCAGTCATCGAGCGATTGACCATGCGATTCTTTTTTAAAAACGCCACCATTATAAAAAAATATCGCCTCCATAGAGAATTAATGGCAGCTATTTTTGATCGCCTGCACTTGTGAATCACCTCCATTCATGTCTATGGGAGCGATTAGAAGAAAATAATCAAGGCCGCCGATCAGAACGCGGGGAGTCGCAATTTCATCGCGGCCCCAATCACAATCGCATGCGATCCAATCAATAGGGGAAAGCCCATTGACAGTAGTGTAGGCGATTGGCAGGCGATTCTGTCGGCGTTTGGAAATCGTGAGCACAGGCGATTTATCGCCTAAGTAGGAAAATAGCGCCTCACCATAAGACGCAACCAGTTTTTTGCAATATCAACTACAGCTTTTTCACACCTTTGGACCATAAAACGTACCAACATTTAGGGGGGGAAAGGTGTGTCTTATGGTCCATTAAACTCATTTAAGTGTGCTATCAGTATTAAAATGGGTCCCAATAATACATATAAACCCTTTCAATGTCATACCTCAGCCATGACTTCTGCCATCATCTCCATACCCCGCCCCCTCTGCTCCTCCAGTGACCTACTAATAACACGCTGCTAATAACCGCATCGCACTCAAGGCTTCAGGACTTCTCTAGGGCCGCTCCTACTCTCTGAAACTCTCTCCCAGTAAAAAAACAGCAAAGGGTCAGGGACTCCAGGAATTCTAAAAGGATGGTCAGAGACTCCAAATAATAAATAATAATGATCAGGAAAACTCCAGGTATCTACAATAGTGTTGAGCGGAATATGGTATATCGATTTGTGTAATTGATGAATATATTAAATTGACCGTTTGATTTACCGTTAAATTCGAAACGTTTGAATTGGCCCAGCTATAGTGAAGTGTAGCCTTTAATATAGCATACATATCCAACATTACAGAAATGGCTCCTAGATGTATCATTCTACCTAGCAGAAAGGCTGACTTCTCAGGAATGTGTTCCCACAGAAACTTTACAGTTTACATTGGCGCTTTTATATCGGTCATCATCCCCGAGGGAGCAAATATCGATCCCTGAGAAATTATCCAGGGAATATTTATGTGGAAATCACCGCAGACGTACGATTAGGCCAAACATATAACGTTCACACAGGTGACCTCCAAACATACAAAGGCAGTATTACTAACCCTTGCAGGCTTTGATGTGGTAAATGATGTATTTCATCAGGCCACCTTTGACACCACAGAACTGGCGGAATTCTTTATTATTGTTAAGCAACTCGGTTTGCGACTTTTCATTGATATGAATGAGTCACAACGTTTCATATGGAGTTCCATTGTACTATGGAATGCAGGAAAAGAAACATGCGTTTTCCACAGGGAGAGTCTACATACCATAGTTATTGTGCTGATGATTCATGTGATGCTGTAATTCATCTTTTGGAAGTTATGTATAAGCAAAAATTACCCTTCTATAGGGAAAAGTTCAGGAAAATGAAATTTCATCGCAGACATACAGGGCTTTTCTGAAGGCGTGCTTGATTTTTAGATATTTTTTAGGAATCACAAGTTCAGTGTTAAAGGAGAAGGTGTCAAATGTTATTAACATGAAATGATGAAGCAATAGTCAGATCTGCAGAAGGTGGGTATTGGGCTTGGTACGCTGGTCGGTTTTAGGAGAACTGTGGTGGCTTTTAATCCTGAGATTCCTTTTACACCACCTCTTAATATTTAATCTGTGATCCATCTGTTATGACTTCAGCAACCAAAAATGAAAAATATATTTTTGACAATCGAGTCCAGGCCAGTGGTAGGCCAACTACGCCCATGGGCCATAATCTGGCACAGGTGCGTCTTTTATTCCAAGCCCAATTGTGATGAGCAGCATCGGAAAAATATGTCGAATTTGAAATATTAGCAATGGCCATTCACATTGCCATTCCCTTCATGAATGATAAAATATATATCGACACTGCATGGCGTACAGCTTCCAAACACAAGTGGGCCAATGCGTGGCTCTTGAATCTGAGTATTTTAATAGTACATTTTTTTTGGTTGTTGCAATTACTATTATTTTTTAAAAGATTTTTTTCTCTGCTTTCCTTTTTTTAAAAAGACATTATATTGTCGATGCACCTTTGACATGGCATGCAAGTTAAGTTTTGTTTAACTTGTACCTGGAAACCAGTCTTAAACAATAAAACGCAGGTCTTTTTCCCAGCTATGAGGAGTATTGTGGTCGCATAGGGCCCTGGAGACATTGGCCCCTGATGGCCGTGCCCTCCCAGCCCTCATATTCCGTATGCATCCTGACAAGATTTGCTGCCCTCTGGGAGGTCCAATGCACAACTCATCCTCACCAACTGGATTGCCGGAGTACGCTTGAAAAAGAGAGGCCTCCTCCATTACAAAGAGGTCAATGGCGATGCCTACCTCCCACCACTCCAGCTCAGATCTGAGACATCGGCAGGTATTCTGATGTGCGGAGGGGATCCAGCGGAAAAGGGAACTTGTTATTGCAGTTATGCCTGGGCTAGTTTTATCAAGCTGAGAAAACTCAGGCAGAATGTCCCGGAGGTAAATAAAAATGTACAAAAATCTAATTACAATGGGCATGGGGGGGGGGGCACTGCGGGCCAAGTCTTTAGTACTAAAATTGTACATATAGCACCTTTACGGTTTTTTCATTAAGGATTCTAATCACTTTTGTGACTAGCACTAGCCTTAAAGGACCAACAGAAAAGTACTCAGTATTAAGCCCCTACACGTAGACACCATGACTCAATGGTTCCCTACCCCTGTCAAGGGTCCCTGTTTATGAATAAGAGAAAATGATGCGGAAGTTCTGCATTCCACAACAGGAAGTGATGTCACAGACACCACTTATGGTATCGGATGTACCTCCCGCCCATCATTAGCTGGGTAACTTTTCACTAAAATCACAGATTTTTCCTGGAATTTTTAAAATTGCGGCTCAATTAAGTGGGAGGGGCATTCGCAGGCGCGAGTACCACCTTCCCTCCTAATTTGACCCCAATTTCAAAATCCCAGGAAAAATCTGTAATTCATTAAATTAGGATTGACCGGAAACAGCCAAATTGGGAGGGTTGACAGGTAGAGGGTTTCCGGAAGGCAGGCATCTTCTGGGAGGGGTTTCAGGTATGGATTCCGGATAGGCAGGGCATTCTCCTGGGAGACGTTGACAGGTTATCGTTTACGGATAGACAGCATATCCCTAGGAGGGTAGCAGGTAGGTTCTGATAGACAGCATTCTAGGGCGGGTAGACAGGTATGGGGTTCCAGATAGGCACAATCTCCTGGGAGGGTTGACAGTTATGGTCCAGCTAGGCAGCATCTCCTGGGAGGGTTGACGGTATGGGTCCTGATAGGCAGAATATCCTGGGAGGGTTGACACAGGTTATGGGTTCAGATGAGGCCGCATCTCCTGGAGAGGGTTGACAGGTATAGGTTCCTGATAGGCAGAATATCCTGGGAGGGTTGACCGGTATGGGTAGGATCAGACACCGAGCTAAAAGTGATCGGACAGTTGGCAAAATTGTGATAATCGAGTATACATCAAAATGTATTTTGTGTGCCCAACAATTTAATAATAAGCAGACTAAGGCCCCCATACTCGTTTCTAATTCCTACAATCTATGTCAGTTAGATCGTAAGTTATGATCGATGGTGGTTCGTTGATCGAAGTACGCTCAAACTACTCCCACATGTAAGAAACCGAGATTTGAGCGATGTTGGTTTAGAGCGATGAAAGCATAACAAAGGAAGTCGCTCGTAAACACACCAAAATGTCGGCCAATGGATTGTATGAGTCTGCTTATTATTTATATGGAACCAAAATCGTTGGGCACAAAACTATTACATTCGAGGTATACTCGATTGATCCAAATTTTCTGACCATGTTCCCTTAATTTAGATCTATTATTTGGTCAATTTCCATTGATCGAGCCATGTGGACAGGCATGATTTTTGGTTGATGACTTGATCGTTTGAAACAAACGGCGATACATAAAATATGATCAAATCTGAAATTATCGTAGCGATATTGAAACGGGTTAGGGGACCTTTATGATCGAACCTTCTATGTGGTACTACTTTGAATCGTTTACGATCGGTGTTCGATGATGAAACAGATCAAGATCTAAGCTTGGGTTAAAGTTTAGGTAATAACATTCCCGATCAAGCTCTGATACTGAACTAGATGGTAGAAATGGAGCCCCTCTTCATCATCTTTGAAGAGTGTTAAGCAGGGTACAGACATGAAGATATGGGCCAGATAGATGGACGATTTCCGCAGCCATGCCACACTCACGGCAATCTATCTGGGCTATATAATGGGCCATCGCTGTTTTCGAGCCATATAGGCCATGACAGTAGATCGGCCGAGGTCATTGCTTTGAATAGAGTCTCCATGCAAAGATTCAGATGAGCTATGGAGAAGCAAGAGGCCTCCTCTCCCACGGCTCCTCCGAATCTGACAGCACCAGGGACCATCGGACGGCTTGAAAGTGAAGGCAGTCTGGAACCTGATTTAATGTAAAGCATGACATAATGACATAGGTGTTACACCACCCCCCCCCCCCCCCTTCCCCCCTCGGGTGAGAAGGTCCAAGAAGTTTTCCTCTCTGGGAATGGAGTGGATTTAGCTTTTGCTTGGAACCACAGATAGTTTCCTTAATGCACTGACATCAAAGGAAATAGAGAGTACTTTAAAATAGCACCGCTCGCATCACTTACGCCCCTGGGGTCACACCCGTTATCTTATTCACCATGGTGCGACTTACTGCAAAGCTTCTCAATACATAATACAGAGGCGTTGCTGATTATTTTTTTTACTGACCAACAGCTCCGCATATTATTGGGCTAATGGATGAAAACTGTACAGAAAAGGCTCTGTTAGATATTATAAAGATTATTTTTCTGTACATCTTTTTTCAGGCTTGGACAGGCAGAGGAACTGAGTGTGAGCGAGGGAAGCTAGTACAGGGAACAGTCAGTTCATTGTGGCTGGCTAGAAGAATGCTGAATCAGATAAGAGAAGAGGATACTCTCTGGCCACTTGTACCGGTTCTACTTCCAGTGACCCAATAAAAAGGCTGGGATGGGCAAAAAAAAAAAAAAACGCCCATGTAAAATGAGCCCTGAGGAAACGATTTCTTCATCATGGTTCAAGAGGACTGAAGAGATTTGCTCGTGATCGAAAAACACCTTCCGGTTGTTTTGTTATACAAACATACTCGAACGAATGAATGGTCTAAAGCGTATTTTTAGGTCGAACCAAAACTGAAATGATGATACGTTCAGTTTACATGGACCGTGCAGTGGTAATTTGTCCTGTCTACCGTAACAACCCTTATCCCCCCCAATAAACCACTAGACCACTTGGTTCTCAGACTTGTTTGTATTAGAGTGCGTTTACAGAATTGGCAACAGCTACAAAAATGACCTTATCCCCGACCAGTGCCGATCTATTAAAACCTTAATAAACTTATAAATAACAGTAAATACATTAATAAAAACATAACTACACCCCGTCCGGACCAGCCACCTGCCCTTTTAATCCAGCAAGGTGGGTATTCTAAATAACTGAAAACATGTTAAACAGAAACCAAAGAATTAACTAGGGCCTGAGCCCTCTATAATAAACACCACATTTGATGACTGCCCTTCTAAACCAGACGTCACAATTCTCTCTAAAACATCTATCCGGCACTGAAGAGGACCCAAAGCTGACGGACCAAGAACACAAACACACAAGAAAACTCCGTACACAACAAATTAGGGAGGGAGGGGGGGCTTCACTCTAGAAAGAGGCCTACTTCCGGCCCGCTCCTATTTATGCCCTTTTCTCAGACCCCTACATCCGCCCTCGCCTTCTCGGCGCTACATGTCCGTCACCAGGAGGGAACACGGGGGCCCTGTCAAGGCTGCCTCCGCCCTACTATCCTCGGCTGCGGCTCTGCAGCTAATCAATGATTAACAGATCAATCAACCTTACCAACGGTTACATCAAACCTACGGGAAAGGTTTTTCATTCGATATTGAAGAACGCGGTCTTCTTTCTCGATCTTGACACTTTTGATAGGATATCTAACAAGGTGTCTGTCCTCGATTTTCGTCATCGATCAATTGAAAAAATGATAGTTTGTAGTGGCTGGGCGTTGTTTAGTGAGGTCCCTTTAAGTTGCCGGACAAGCTGCCTGCGGTCAGCCTGAGTAACCTCCACCTTGGCAGGCGGTTGCCTCTTGGAGAGAGCAAGGAAGGAGCATGCTGCCGTTACGCAGCCACTCCCGCTGAGGCCTAACTGTTACCCCGGTTTTTACATTTTGGGCGTGGTTGCAGCGCAGGGCATAATTAGCACGTGTATCCTGTCCCAGCACCCGTACAGCTTCCCGTTCTTCCACGCCCGGAGTCCCATGTACTATCCTCCAGTGGGGTGAACACCCGAACCCAAGCCACTGGGTCAAAGATTGGACTGGATACGAGCGAAGCTACGGCATAACGCTATCCAGGCGTGCCCGTGCGGACTTCTGGTGTCACCACCAAGCACCATGCCTGGACCGTCGTGGGGTGAGGAGCTGCAAGACACTCTGTCACGGGACACCGATCCATGGAAATCTTTCTGCAACAATTTATTTCAAGGACGATTCCGTGTGGTGTTGCATAGCAAGACCCCTGCCGGGGCCTGGTGGTTGAATAAACGTCCTGTTTAAGCGTCACTGCCGCCCTCTGTTACTGAGTGATAAAACTGTGTCTCTAGCGTTTTACGTATTTTTAACGAAGATATTGAACGTTGTATGGCAGTGGTTTCCAAACTGGGGGGGCGCCTTGCGGGGCGCGAAGTATTCCAGGGGGGCATGGGCCATCATTCTTAAACCATGCCTTGAATAGGGAGGGGGGATCGAAAATGTTCCTAAAGAAAAGGGGGGCCCTGCAAGGAAAGTTGGGAACACTGGTGTATGCCCCCTTTAGGACCAGTGCACCGCCAGCCCTCGTGGTGACACAAGATCCACGAGGGGTCGATCTCAGCTCACCGATGTAATAACTATAACATGGTGTTTCCCGAAATCTCCAACGGCAGCAGACGGATAACACTCATGAATGAGATCACAAGACACAAGGTTCTCAGAACTCAGTCTACACAAACCAAAAACTTGACTATTGCATCCAAAAAAAAAATTAATTTGGCTTTTGACATTAGAATTCCCCAATTAACATAATTCATGAGGAATAAATATTAGGATGAAGAAGTCACGCTGTCCTTTAAGGGGAGCGGCACTTACTGTGTAAGGCACTGTCGAACGGTTAATTGATGGCACATCGAAGTAACAGAAGCAGGCAATCGCACCGTTTATATATGAACCTGGACTCCCGGCGTGTTCTAAAATGTACTATATATGGATGTTGCCAGGCTTTATTCTTGCCCAGGAGTCACAAACATGACCTCTGGGGGTCACAGTTTATTGTAGTGCCTGGAGGATGGGAACGTGAAGATCCTGTCATTTAGGTATTAAAAGCAATTGTTGCAAACAAAAAAAAACAACAAAAATTAAATGTATTGCTTTTTACAAGATGTTTGTACAATTTGAAATCATTTCCGTTGCCACTTATAATGTGTGCATTGCTACAAGATTAATTTTTAATGTAGGTCTGAACATGGAGGAGGAATGAAATTAAATCACCGTAATATTCGGACAATAAGACGCACCCTATTTTTAGGAAAAAACAGGAAACCAAAATGTGAAATGTTCTCATGATTGGAAAAAAATCCCCTGCAGTACTATTCCAGCCACAAAAAGGGTTTGTTAACTAGAGAGTACAATACAGAGGGGGGGGGGGGGTGGTTGTCAGCCTTCTTGCAAGGTAAGCTGGACAGGCAGACATACATGGAAGCTGTTGGCTGGCGGATTTCATGTAGATCTTCTCTGCTGTACTGCTTTCTATTCAGCAGGGCTCTGGTGGTTTAGAAACTCAGAAACAGTTACATTACAGATGAGGGATGGGTTGTGGCCGCATCTTCATCTGACAGCTCGGGAGAGGGGTGGGTGCCAAGGCATGACACCTCGCGGTCAGAGCGGATGCGGTGATCGCGAATTCGGACCCCTAAGACTCAGGCACTCTCCTACCCCGATTTGGGGGTGACAAAGGGCGGTTCAATAGTCATAAAAAGATGCCTAACATATCACATATTAGCCTTCACCTTGTGAACTTTTCCCATGGGGGTGTACAAGGTTTTAAAAGTTAGTGACTTCTACATATGTGTCAGCCAACCACTTGAAATTCGACCAGAAGGACTATTTACGGGTGGTTATCATCACAAAACTAACTGGGAGAAGGACTGTGCGTCGTCTTGAACCCCCTAGTACCCAGTTTCATTTAGAGTTTGTTTGGAAAACGTCCACGTGGTCCTTAAAGATGCGGCGATTCTCTGTCCAAGCCGCAGCCACGGCGGGGGGGTGGGGGGGGGAACATACTGTAACAACTTTCAGTAGGTTGTTAAAGGGCAGAAGTCTGGAGACCCATTTACTCATTCATTTTATATATAATCATGTGTGATAATGTTATGGATTGTTAAGTAGAATATTCGAAATGTTTCGCCTCATATTCACAATAAATTTGACAATTCGTGGATCCCAGTCATTATTCCATTCATTGCACAAAATTGGCACTGTACAGGCGCATTCTGCGAAACGCAATGCACGGTCTAGCAAGGTAAGGATTATAAAAAATCTTAACATATTCGCGATGGGGAAGTAGTTTGATTGGCATAAAGTATATTGAGTTTGCGGTTATTTGGCTAATATATTAAGGAACCATCGTAAAATTCGACTGTATTGGATTGGCTTACATAGTGAGTAGCCGCAGCGAAAGGATTAGCAAGGATTCGCAGACCAGCTTTGCAGCTTCTCTTCTTCATTCTGGATCACGCGTATTGAGCGTATCCATTCACGATGTAGGACAGTGAACAATCTTGAATCATAATTATGACTACTATCCGCCATGCGAATATCTGAATAATATTCTGTAAACACTATTACGGAGAGAATTATTAGCACAAGTTCAAGATCTTCTTGGAATTTCGAAGAGCTGCTATTTCGCATAACCATTTGTGATTAGTATATTCGGGGACACCAAGGTAACATGACCATGGACAATGCAAGGGGTGATGTTTGGTAAAAGTCCAAGAACTGGGTACGGTAGTATGGATCCATATTAATTGGAAGATCCTAACTTACATTATGTTCCCCCATCTCTTCACAGTCCTATATTAGGGCCCCCACACATGCAAACGACGGCGGCCCTGACCATGTACGTGCACACATGGGCAAAAAATGGCGCCGATAGCGGGTGCCCACATGTCCGTAAATCTTGGCCAATGCCATAATTGGAATAGGGGACCGGCCGTTCCCTGTTCCAAACTAACAGCCGGAAACAAAGGGTGCCTGTTACCGATACTGTGAGCGATGAGTGGATTAGCAGCGATGATGACGTAATACGCTTCTATGCACAGCTCATCTGTTGCCCCCAACTCGATTGTTGCGGTAAAGTGAATGGAGAGTCAGTGGGGCCGTCGATTCACGTCGCGCTAGGAGCTCGTCTCAATTTCCACTTATAACATCTGTTATAAGTCCAGCTGCACATTTCATAGAAAACTAAAATAAACATTTGCATTTGTCTCTGATAGTAATGAAAAGCTTCTATTCATTTTCAAGAGGCAAATGAATGCCGCGGGACCAGACTACAGGTGCGAAATATTGTCCCTTAGAAAGTCCTTCTACTACATCAGCGGCTCAGGCTAAATCATATTAGGGACTGATGTATGTACGGTTGGGACTCAAAGCCGGGCCAGACAACATGTAGATTTTTGGACAATCGATGATAGATAAGGTTGATGAGCGGAATAGGCAATATTTGATTATGCAATATGTTCATTTAAGAAAAAAAACATTCGAAATTGAGAATTTCCGCCGGCCATTTTAAAGTATCGAAAAGTATTGTTCGTGCTACCTCGAATGTAATATCCTTCATTTTTGACCTTTGATAATGTCGAATGATATGGACATTAATGATCAACCTGCTGGGCGTTACGCGGTTTCACAACTTTTTTTATACATTGAAACGTAAAAGGACGCTGCCGGCAAGTATGATAGCAGAAGCAGCATTTGAGCAAGATTGTGGCAATAATCTGGCCAAGGAGGAAGTGCAGAGACATGGTTTATAAAGGGACACCTGTTTGTTAGAGATCGTGGTCCTTTTCCAAAACCCCGATTCAAGACGTTAATCTTTGCGCAAAAAGACCTGGGGGGGGGGGGGGCAAATGAGTGTGGGATGGAGCAGGGCCAGGAATATAGGTGCATAATGTGACCAGATTGGTTGTACTTTCTTTTCTTATGGCTAAAGATGGGAATACACGTCACACTTTTCCTGCGATTGTGTTAATCCGATGCCCATCGATTTCGGAATCATTTAATTTACGCAAACTGCAACATACCCATGCATTAAATTTATGGTCGAATTCCATCCTGAAAGCTCAATATGTCTTGCACGCACAACATTTATGTTGCTGGAGTTGTGTTAAGCGCCATAAACGCCGATGTGTGCAGGCCGGACTAGTCCCGATTATCTTCGGGAGGCTAACGTGATGACGTCATCACGTAGCCTCCCCCCGTTTGCATTATGGGGCCCATTAAATCGGCTGGGCATCCATTTGTGTGCCGGCCATAAAGCTGCCAGAAGAGCCGCTTCCATCCGCAGCTTATGGCATCGGCTTTCATCGGCTCCCATCGGCCAGAGAGTGCAGGACGATCGGACATGTAGCTCTATGGCCGGCCTCGAAGTGGGGCGACAGGGATCTGTCGCCCCATGTGGGCACCATGCCGATTTTTTAACATGACAATGGCGATGCGCGCACGCTTGCGGTGCAGATTAAAAAATCGGCCGTTTATCGGCATGGTATGGACTAGCATTAGCTGAGAACGGGCCGTGACCAACAGGCACACAAAAAAAGGTAGATGCTTTTCATAAAAATTATCCATCAGAAAAACGGGAGCGGGGGTCGGGGCCGAGTGGTTTGACAAAAATGGAGCGCGCGAGCGCGGGGGGCAGGCGTCAAGGTTGAGTCAAGCCAAAGCACGTGGAGCGAGGGTGGGAAACGAACGACTAAAAAGGGAAAGGAAAAGGCGCTGACGTGGAGGGCCGGGGGAAAGGAGGAGCCACAAAACCCCGAACAGCCGCAACCAGGTACACGGGGGGAGAGAGGGAGAGGACAGAGGGGAGGAGACAAAAAAAAACCCCCCCCCCCCCCAAAAAAAACAAAAAAAAAAAACAAAAAAAAAAAAAAAAAAAAAAAAACAAAGAACGTTTTATCCCTTAGGCCCACTCAGCAACTGGTGGAAGGGACTAAAGGACGGGACTTTAAGGCACTGAGTTCTAAACACCATTTTTAAAATGCATACATACTTTTTTACTGAGTTCCAATGAAAAAACCCATAGTACACAATAGGGTATTGGTCAATCGTAAAAATATAAACAGTACTAGTCACAAAAAATAAAAACCGTAATGGTCAACAAAGAGCATCCTTCTTGTGACCATGAGGTTTATTTTTTGTGAATATGACTGTTTATATTTTTACGAGTGACCAATTACCTATTGCGTACTGTATAGACTATGACTTATTTTTATATGGTGTACTATGTGTTTTCATGGAAACAAAATAAAATTTGTATTCATTTTTTAAAAATGGTGTTCAGAACTCAGGTCCCTTAAAAGTCCCGTTCTTTATTTCCCTTCCAACAAGGGTGGGCTGATTGGCGTGTAAGGATTAAAAGTTCTTTTTTTGTAGATATCTACATTAGGGATGCGGCGAAACCCTCCCCTGGGGGTGTACGCGACAGGGCGGGTCAACTTCAAAAGAAGTCCGCCGGTCCGCCTGTTCGGCGGAAACATTCAAATCCCCGCCTCTAGGCGGGGCATTTGACATCGGAAAACCGGATATGACGTCAGTGACGTCACATCGGTCCGTGGACCGCAACATGGAACGCATATTCCTGTACGGCCGCTAGGATGTGACGGCACTGACGTCACTCCTGTTCGAGCGGTCTTTTCCTACAAGACGGGCTTCATGAAGGTGTCTTGTAGGAAAAGAGTCTTCCTCCGGCAGGATCCACACAGGGTTGTGATCTGAGGAGAAGAAATTTACATCTTCTTCTGGCCGGCGAACAGTACGGGTCGAACACCAGTAATGTCCGCCGGCGGACGGCGAACGGACGAAAAAATGCCGTTGTTCGCGGGCCGAAAACTTCTCCGGCGAACAGTTCGGCCCATCTATATGATTGCATATAGGGAAGTGGCACACAATTAGGTGTTTAAATATTTTTGGGATGCCCTCCACCCCCAACACATTTTCTATATAGGGGGATGATGGTTTTATATTTAAGCATCATGTTCTCAGTCTGTTTGATGCTAATGATATAGAACCCTTCAGAACATGAGAGCAGGCATGTTTTTATTCTATAGAGGATTTTACTTTTTTTTAATCTCCCTAGCGCAATGCCCGTTGTACACGGCGCGGGACAGGCAATGAGGCAGTGTCCACAGTACACTGAATGTCATGTCCGCCTCGCGCCGCTGCTCTTCACACGGCTGGTGGTCATTATTGACACAGTGCTTGAGGAGGGAAAGCCGGCGCTCCTCAATTAATATGGAAGGTTTATGGCGATCGGGGCGGTCCGAAACCCGGAAATGCTGCAGCGATTAAGACAATCGCTGCAGCTTCCAGGGAGGCCTCGGTCTCCCGCTGCCAGCTTACCCTGCGGTTGGACGACCCTGAACGGGGAACGGATAGGGTGGTTCACGTCTCCACCGCAGGGAGGTTAATTAGAGATGATCAGATTTTTTCGAATACTTGCCTTGCTAAATTAGTGAGCTGATGCAAAGCCCTGAAAATGGTACTTATCGCATAAATGAAGTTCAAATATAAGTCGGAAATCTGATTTTACTTGACTTTGAACTTCATTTGGGCAATAACTCTTTGTTGTTAGAGACATACTTTTTTATTTGCAGTATACCCCAAACCTTCTCTACATATCAGCAGTTTGGTGTTGATCCCATGTCAGGGCTTTGCAAATTAAGCGAAATGGTGGAATTTTGCAAAAAAAATATCGACCATCTCTACTTTTAATGGCAGGTAGACCTTGGGGGCTAAATTTCTAAAAAATGTCTAGAGAAAGATAGGACAGAAGTGTCATAACCAATGTGTCGGTTCGGTTATGGACGTGCTAGGACTTATTCTGAAGTTCTACAGTGAGAACACAGAAAATAGGATTTTTTTTCCTTTTTGTTTTGATGTGAAACCGAACTCTTTATAGTTTACCATAAAAACCTCTTTATTGCAACGCTTGGTATAGAAGTTCACTACCACTCTAATTCGTCCCTGAGGCCAGCCCGTATCCACCTGCATGGAAACAAAGACATCCAATCGAGAAAGGAAAACTCTTAGAGTTGTAGTGTGTTACAGCTTTTCATTAAATCATGTTTTCACACAGAATGCTTCTGGTATGTGGAAGCATCATGCGCACGGTTTGTATCAAATTTGAATATAAGTCTTCGCCTTTTTAATATCCGGGACATGAAAACATTGAACCTGTGTAATGTAAACTAAAGATGTATAACGGTCTATAGTAAGGGATAACTGTTATGTGGGAGATAACATCAGAGGGAAGTTGTAGCGGAAGAATTTATGGTCATAGTCAAAGCATTTTTATATGGAGAAGAGATGGTCAGTTGTAGTTTTATTATTATATTATCATTTATTATCATTTTTTATATAGCGCCTTCCACAGCGCTGTATACAATACATAGAGGGAGATACAAAAACGACAATAAACACAACAGGTTAAGGTTAAGGCAACAGGAGGAGTAGAGGGACCCTGCCGAGGGCTTACAATCTAATAGGTGGGTGAACAAGGTATCAATAGGTGTGGGGGGGGGGGGGGGGGGATGGCATGGTGGTGATGTAGTGGTTAGAAGATGGATAGGCCAGACTGAAGAGAGGGTTTTAGGCTTTTTAAAAGTGCCAAAATAGAGCAAGCTAATGGGAC
>CM070038.1:94668677-94684758 GCA_036250615.1 Ptychadena robeensis
AGGGAGGACCCAGCACTACATAGCAGTGATATATATACCTTCCAATCACTATGTATTCTACCACTATACTGCACAGTTGTTGGTAGATCTAATGGAGATTGTATGGATCGATCTTAAGCTGTATGGAGGGCTTAAGTCTATGTTTCAACTGCATCAAAAAAGATGCGCGGCACGCTTTTTAACGCACCTATTGGTAGTCACTGGAATGGTTTCCACAGTGTGTTTGGGGATACAGGCATTTATGTCAAAGCATGTTCGCCCTCCTTCTCGCCGGCGGACAGTACGGGTGTTCGACCCGCCCTGTCCGCCGGCGAGAAGGAGCCCTCTATTCTTCCTGCGGTGGGATCATTAGCAGCGAGATCCCGCTGCAGGAAGAATATTTCACTGAAGACCGGGTAGAGAACCGGCTCGTGAAACCCGGGTAGAGAAAATCCGGCTTGTGAAACCCTGATGTGACGTCAGTGATGTCACATCCGGTTAGCACAACCAGGAATTATGCGTTCCAGGTGCCGGATGTGACGCCACATCCGGGTTTTCTGATTAAAATTCCCTGCCTACAGGCGGGGAATTTGAACCTTCCCGTGAACGGGCGGACTTTTTTAAAAGTCCGCTCCGTCTGTTCGCGGACGGACACGGCCGAAGTTCAGCCATCACTAATGCAGAGCGCCACGTTCAAATAAACGCAACGGAACCTGAACGCACCGTGGATGTGATAACGCACTCATAGGGAATGCATTGGGTATATCAAAAACGCAAGGTCGGGAATGCATCCCTTAATGCAGTGGGTACCAAACTGGGGGGTGGGCCCCTTGAGGTAGCGCAGGGGTATTCCAGGGGGGAGCAGCCGAGGTGGCACTTAAAACCCTCTATGTGAAAGTCACGCTGTCAGTCAGACAGAGGGGAGAGAGATCTGCAGAACTCAGCTGCCTATTGGCTCTCCCCGCTGCTAGTTCTCTTCTCCCTCTGGGGATTGCACACAGTCCACCCACCCTCCCCTACCACTGCCAGCCAATCAGACTAGCCTGAAAGATGGACAAACAGGAAGACAACCATGGGGAAACTAGCTGCAGAAAGTAGGTAGAGTGCATATAATGAGTGTGTCTCTGTTTGTGTGTGTCTCTATGTGAATGTTTCTGTATGATTGTTGTGTGTATATATAATGAATGTTTCTGTATAATCTCAGGCCTAAACTCCACTGCATCTTTGCAAACAATGTTTTATAAAAAACAAGATGCGCGAACAAGGCGGCGCTGCGCACATTAAATTGGGATGCACCATAGATACGCTTGTCTAAGCCTGTCCTCTTTAGTATCACTAGAGTGGTAGTGATGAGCAGCACAGGATATATTCGTAATTGCGAAATATCGCCAATTTTTCGCCTAATATTCTCCAAAAATTAGAGAATTCAGCATCTCCAGCAAAAGATGTTCACAATAAAAAGTGCCGATATTCGCATATTTTCACAAAACTAATCATTTCTTTCTTTCTTTGTGCAAATCGGCACTTGTACATGCGCATATTGGGAACGCAATGCACGTTAGTTCCTGAGAAGGATGTTAAATAATCTGGTATGGATAAGAAATTCTCAAAGTGCCGATATTTGCAATAAAAATTTAGCGATCAACACTATAGAGGGGTTTGATGGCCATTTTTTTTGAGGTGGGGGGGCTAGGAAGAGGGTAGACCCTGTTGACACATGAATGTTGTAATGCATTGCCCGCCACCATATGGTTATTACAGATTGCTAAATTTGTGAGCTGATTGCAAAGCCCCTGAGCATGGTATCATCACCAAAATTGCTGGAGATGTAGAGAAGGGTTGGGGGAACATTTGAAAATAAAAAGTGTTGCTCTAGCACATGGAGTTTTTGCATAAATTAAGTTCAAAATCAAAGTCGAAATTTTG
The DNA here is from genome assembly GCA_036250615.1 of Ptychadena robeensis. NCBI lineage: Eukaryota > Metazoa > Chordata > Amphibia > Anura > Ptychadenidae > Ptychadena > Ptychadena robeensis. The sequence goes on from CM070038.1 coordinate 94,670,583, forward strand.
ATTTTTCGACATTTTGACTTGACTTTGAACTTATTTGTGCAAAAATATTTTGTTAAGGGCCCCCATATCACGATTTGCGGCTTGCAACCGGATTCCGGCCACACAGCGATCCGCGCGCAGCGTAACCCAAGAAACGATCGTATGCCAGAATCTATGTTGCATCCTACATACCTTGTCCGATCGATCAGTTCCCGATCGTTCAGGGTCTCAGAAATTGGATACGATGAGAACAAACATGTGTCTTTCTCATCCGATTGCCCGTCATACAGGGGGAGTGCCATTTGTGGAGGGTGGAAATCGGTGAAGGGTGGAATCGCAAACGGAATCGTCCCGGGGTAATCGTTGCAGGAATCGTTGGAACAAGGGGGTGGGATGGTATGCTGCGATGGGATACTTAATTGGCCGATGTCAACACCTGCGCTTCCCGCAAGAAATACGCCGAAATCGACCTCGGCGGATGAATCGATTCGGATATGGAATCCTGAACGTGTATGGCTTAGCTTTAGAGACATACGTGTTTTTTCTTTAGTATACCCCACATTGTCCCTTCTATAATCTCAATTGGTGTGATGAAAACTATGAGTTACAGGGGCTTTGCACCTGGTACTTGAAAATGTCGAAATAAGTTGAATTTTTGAAAAAAACAATTGACACATCTTAATGGTTATGCGTGTCCACCCCTGCATATGGGGTGCCAATTGCTGCCCATAGCACCCAGCCAGGGCCGCCGTCAGGGGGGACAGGGGGGACTCCCATCCCAGGCAGCTAGGGTGGGCCGACGGTCAGCACAATGGGGGCCCCGGGCGTGCCTGATGATAGGTACAGCAGCTCTGCTCCGTACCTCTGCCTGCTGCACAAGCCCGGACTGCCACTACTGTGTACGAGTTGCTCTGCAGAGAGCTAGAGGCTGGCTGTGTAACTACAGCACGCACAGAGGGTGTAAGGTGGGTTTATCTGCTAGCACAAGTCCACCCACCCCCGCTTAACAATGTCCTCCATGGGGCCTCGGGACATTTTCTGCTTGTATCACGAGCCCCCTGATTACTGACGCAGCTTCCCGGGTACCCAACCCACTGGGTGCCCGACGAGCAGGTGCCAGATTGGTGTGCACGTGTGATGATACGTTCATAAGCGCGACTATCGAGCTGGAAGCGATCGGCGGGCCACATTGGGTTGCAGGCCATTAGATTTACTGGAAGGCGCCGCCGGTTCTTCATTTTAAAGTTATGGCATCGGCTGGCATTTGGAGCAGAAAACATCGACAGTAATTCTATGCCTGGTGCGAGCTGTGGTGCCCGTTGTGTGGGTGTGTCCCATGTGCGCCGCACCCGATGGCTGGCGAATTTGCCCACACGAGGGCCGCTGAGTGGCGAAGCGAGCATGCAGGCCTACGTTGTTAGAGGCAAAAACGCCCGATAACAGGCTCATGCCACAGTTGTGTGCAATGTGCATTAAGTGCCCCACAAAGCACGAGCTAACCCCTGCTAGTGCACTGCTTTTCGCAGGGATAGGTGAATTACATGGGGTAGCTTTCTAATGAGCAAAGGTGATGCTACCTAATGATTGGAGGCTAGTTATAGGTGGGTCCATCCATCCCTTCTATAGATGAAATATTTTGTTGTTTATGTTTCTGGATTTCACTTTTCATTAATTTTGATTTTAAACTTTTTTTTTTGAGGTTTAATTATTTTTTGTAGAAAAAAAAGGGCCCACAACAAGGAAAGTGTTAGGTATGTGATATGATGAGATGATTATTGCTGACCCGCAGGAGGAGAATTTTCAGTGCTGGCACGGATCCATCAGCATCTCAGCAATGTTCCTGAATTATGCCAGTTACGGATTTTTCTTCATTCTTAATACGCTGGCGGGGGTTCTTCTGTCCTGCAATGCCGGTTCCCCACCACACTTCCAATTTCCAAAAATGTGATTGTTCTCCATTTATCACACCGGTGATTGGAATTATTTCCCCGAAACACCTTAAGCGGATACGCCGGAATATATTCTAGGGAAAGACCTGTTGTGTGCCTCAAAGTGCCCAGTAAAAACCTTCAGAACAGAATATGTCAAGGAATCCAGACAACAATAACAACTAATTAGTCTGTAGCCCAGAATAATAACAGCATTACTTACCTTCAATCAGAGCTGTACCTAACACCATTGTCTCTAGATGTCCTCTGATAGGAAAGACTTCTGTAGCCCAGGTTTGTACCTGAAAAATAGGATTAGACAGTGAACCACCAGAAGACAAGTTCATTTTATCAAGCACCAGATGAACTATATTGTGATTAGACAGGAAAATATACATGCAGATGGACACAAAAATGACCTGAATTTTCTACAGTAAAGGCACCCCACACACTTAACCGAGTGGGGACACAGAAAAGCTGTCGGAGAGCAACATTGATGACGTCACCCCATGCTCTCCAATCATCTCACAGCATCGGCGGGCGCTCCTTTGTGTGCCGCTTGTAGTTTTTCACATGGCGGATTTGCCAGTCCCCATTGAAAACCTAATGGCATGGGCAGAGATTAGGGAACTTGTAACTCTCTGTACTGACCAAGCTTGGGGCAAGCAGGGATCTGTGGGCACTGGCAATCACGCAGCCGATTTTGCCATAAGCATCGCCCGCAAAATCGTTGCATTGTAGTGAGGACTTTAAGACTAGTCGGCTCACCAGACCTGTGATGGACAGTCACCGCTCCTTCTTCCTCATGCCACTCCCTACCCAGTTATTGTTTCTACTTGGCTCCTTCAACTCCCCCATAAGCTATGTAAAAATAAGTGCAGCCTATTATTGCTATATTGACATATTTTCTAGGGGAGAGAGTCTATCCTAAGCTGCTGATTGCGACAATTGTTACCAAGTAGAAAGTCACTCAGATGGTCCCACAGAATAGCAGGGACCATTTTTGCCGGTACCGCGGGCCCTCCCAAACCCGGGCCTGAACATCTGTACCCGATTGTACCATGCCGCCGTGTTGTTGCGTTTGATCGTACATGGCACACCCCGGGTATATGACAATTCCTGCATTTAAGTGCCACCTCATCAAATTTCTAAATTCCTACGATCGATGTCAGTCAAAGTACAATTCGAACTTATCAAATACCCTCCCACATACAAAACTGATACTTTGATAGAGTTGTTCAATCGATTGAAAAAATAATTGAAGAAGGATGTCAACACACCAAAAATGTATGGCAATGAATTGTTATAGTATGCACCACACAATGAATTCAATGTAAATTCGATTCAAAATTTTTCAATCACTTTCAATCAATTTTTTGGTCCATCTAGACGACGATCGAAACCATGTGGGAAGGCATCGATTTCGATATGACGACTCTAAAATCATTTTAGGTCGAAATGGGATATGGGAGGCCTTATTCCCTCGAAACCAGAGGGGGGATTAGAGGGTCACGCAAATTTACCTCGTATGGGGTCCTGAAATTCTATGGTGATCCTGCCCAAGAAGAGCCAGCCATCACACTGTGGCATTGATTCAATTCGATATTCAGGATATAAGCACTCTGCTTGATCTCTCACCAGCCATGATCCACTTGCTGCATAGAGAAGCACATTCTGTGACATTCATTTAAATACTGTATGAAAAGAGGGAGAGGAACCAGAGAAGGCAACATGTTAGCGGATTATGGGCTTATACATTAAAGAACAATAATCGCCATATGACGACGGCACACCATAGATTGACCTCTGGTGCTGGGGCCAGTGTAGGAGGGGTGGTATTTCTTTGTACTTTTACAGTCAGAGATTCACACGCGTCTGGCGACCCTTTGTAGCAAGAAAGGCGAACAAAGCACATCTGGAAAATAGGCGCAGCGACGTCCAGTCTTTTATAAAGTTTATTATTTCATGTAGGGGAGTCATAAAGATCGGAATGTAGCAGATTCGATATGGACGCCATTATACAAGCGAAAAGCTCTCGATTTCACGAGGTTCATGTGCATCTCCAGAGCTGGAAGGCACCTTCATAAACTGTTAATCCCTCTGTGACGCCGCGTACCACAGTGCATGTGTTGTCACCTCAGGGGATTGTAGGCGTCAACATGTTGGTTTTAGCTTTTGTGTGTAAATAAAGTGGCCCTTACAAGGTCGATTTTTAGTTCGATTCTTCACACAATCAATCAACATGTTCACGCGGTGATCAAAGTCGCGAAATCAACACGGCCACCCAGCTCGAATCGAATAGGTCATAACTAAAGAGACCACCAAACAAACATTTTCAATCTACATGCCTTAAAAGTTTATTTTATGAGCCGCAAATATATCCATACAATCACCCCCCCCCCCTGTTCATTGTGAATGAAATAGTGGGAGCATTAAATAGGCACTCACCGGTCTGCTGATCCCCCGCCAAACATAGAGGAGAAGAGGAAGCGGGCTTGCTAATCTACCGGTATTTTACTTCAGCTGATTGGCTTTAGTACACCTATCACGACGTTACTAGCCATCTTAGCATATTGCCATTTAAAAAGAAGTCTTGGACAGAGCAAGGACCTGTCATTGTGTTGTTGGTCAGTTTCGCGCGGACAGAGTGATATCCCTCTCCCTAGGCCAAAAAATCGTAAGGAGTGATGGACGGGGTGAGGACAGAGGGCTGCCAAAAAGTACACACAAAGGCCCCAGGGCCGCAGGTTGTGGGCACCTTGGAATAGGCTATCAAGTATGGTAAACCCCTGTTATATGCCGATGGATCTCCATTCCATAGAATTCACCATGGTACGCATCGATTTGCATCCAATGAAGAGCGCTCAATTGCAGGCGCTACGATCGGCATTAAATAGATTGAGTGGGTATCGACCCGTGATATGGGGACCTAAAAGCACCAATTACACGAGTCAGATTTCAACAATAAACTTACAAACGATAAATTTTTTCGTCGATTGATTGGAATTGAGTTTTGCCCACCTGGTTAAATCGACTTATCGATATCAAAATGAGTGAAAATTCAGTCGTTCTTTTTTGATCGGACTTGGATGGTTTAAATTTATCGGTCGATTATTAATATAGGTTCAATGGATATTTTGAAGAAATCATAAGTGTGGTCCAACAAAAAAATTTTTTGATCGACTTTTTCTACCTATTTCCCCTCACTTCTGATTGAAATTTCAATTGGACTATTTTGGGATCAGAAATTGTTTTGTGGATTGAATAAAAAAATCGATAAAAAAATCTTTACTACATAGGGGCAATGATACAATCGAATAAATTTGTGTATACCGACGCTAAAAAGTTTTATTTTTAAGTTGATTGATTGAAAATCTGACCTGTGTATGGCCTGCTTTAGACTTAAGAGATAAGCAGCTCAAGCAAATGTGCAAATGTTAGTTTACCTTGTGACTGCTGTCCTATGAGTACTGCAGGAGACCTCAGGTCCTGTCTGATGGTACTGCACTACGTTAACCCCTGCATCAGCGGATCGGCACAGCACTGTGAGAACAGAGCATCCGCCGGGCAGGTACAGTGTATGTTATCCATCGGGACCCATGCCAAGCACTGCATTGGGGTCCAGACGGATTACAAAATGCTGTGGAGACATAGCCTCTCATTATCTAATTTGTGTTCCTAAAGTGTAGTGACTTGCACCTGCAGAATAAGCACAGTGTCCCCTTAAAATGTCTTCACTATGATGCCCCTGGGCTCCAAGCAGATATAAGGGAGGGTTCTGCCCCCAGGAAGTTGCTCAGTGGGGAAGGGTCTGATGGAGTAGGAGTAACTGGGCACGCTGGCCACTTCGAGACCTGCTACTCACCACAGTCTAGTCCGTTGTGTGGGCAGCCAGGGAGCACAATAGCATGCAATTTTAATCTAAGCTTACCTAAGCCTGTTTGTCCAGTCACACGTTTCCAGGGGGGGTGGCGTAGGGCCACCATCAGAAATCCCAGGGCCCAATACTCATAAATAGTTTAGGCCCACCTGGGAAAAAAGTTGTTGATCCGGGGGCTGGGGTGCTAGCCAAAAAAATCCAGTCCTCTCCTTCCGCTCCTCTCCATCTGAATGAAGTTGTTGAGTGGGGTGGTTGCGGGTGAGAGGCTAGGTTGCCCGGTCGATCAAGCAGCCCGGAATGCGGCTGCCAGGGCCCCGAGATAATGCCCGGCGAGCCGCCCTAGCTGCTCGGGCCTGGCAAGGGATTGCCCCCTTTCCCCCCTGACAGCAGCCTTGGGGTGGTGTGGCCCAGACCACGTGGCACAAGCATGGATGCTACTGGGGTACTGCCTGTGCCGCAATCCTGCCAATCCGCTGTGTTCACCATGGGCATTGTGGACCGAGCAGTGTGGGTTCCCTCAAGTAAGAGGGTTTGCCCAGACTTTATTTGAAAACGTTAATTATTACAAATACATTGTTTGTCTTCGCGTCCCTGTTGGGTCCTGTTTGGAATAAAGTTTGTTTAAGCATATGTCATTGGTTGATTCCTAAAAACTCTACAAAGGTTCATGGGTACCACCACTGCCCACTGCTGAACTCTTTTGTTTCAATAAAAACTTCTTTCTTCTTATCTATTTTTTCTTCCTTTGAGCAGCTCCACACAAAGCAGAAACGACTCCGGTTACACACATCTAAGTGTCACAAAATAAACTGCGATGGAGACGTATGCAATATTTGTCATGTGGTTGGTGTTTAATGGGTAGGTATGCTCGCCACAACCCAATCATCTTTAATTAAACACTATAAATGTACTGTAACTGCCAAACAGGATGTAGGTCTGAATTCATATGACTGTGGTTCGCCTACTCTAATTAGTTGGTGTAGGAGTTGTGTCATCATCATTTTCAGTGGAGGTAATCATCATTATTAACTATAAAGCCGGCAGAAGGAAGTGACCAGCTCCGTCTCTAAATAAATCATGACTTGAAACTTTTTTTTCTGGTATGAAATTTAATTTAGGTGACATGATGAAATATGTCTACAGAATGACGGCGGTTAATCGCTGTGGGAGTTGCGTAATGATAATATTTAAATAGGTTTGAAGTTCTCGTCGCCCTCACGGCTCTGTTTTCAGCAACTTATGTCATTCTGTTTTCAAATATAAGGTGAAGGACCTTTTCTTTACTGCTGCAGCATGTCTGGCTGTCAGTGAACCTTTAACTGTAATTGTAAAAAGAAATGTGTGTATTGAAGCACAGCTGTCATGTAGGTGGCTGCATTAGTTGTTGTTTTTTTTAAGGGGACAGGAGCATTGTTGGGTGACAGAAAGCATGTTGTCACCCTGTAACAGGAAGGGTGTCACTTGAAAAGGATATGAATGTACACTCACCGGCCACTTTATTAGGCACACCTTGCTAGTACCGGGTTAGACCCTCTTTTACCTTCAGAACTGCCTTCATCCTCCGTGGCATAGATACAAGGTCCTGGAAACATTCCTCAGAGACATTGCTCCATAGTGCTGCACATCCATGATGTGAATCTTCCGTTCCACCACATCCCAAAGGTCAGGGCAGCCTTCAGAAATCATGGGGCCCCGTACAGCAAAAATGTCCGGGCCCCATGACAGGACTTGTTGACCGGGGGGGCGGAGGTGTGGGCGATCTGACCAGTGCAGCAGCCTCTGCGTGATTGGTGCAGCAGACTCGGCGATCTGCGTGATTGGTGCAGCAGCCTGTCAGCCCGGCGGCACATCATAAACAGTGGCAGTCCGGGCTGACAGTGAGCAGAGGCTGCTGTACCGATCGGGCCCCCCTATGACATGGTGCATTATCCTGCTGGAAGTCGCCAACAGAAGATGGGTACACTGTGGTCAAGGGATGGACATGGTCAGCAACAATACTCAGGCTGTGGCTGTGGCGTTGCTACAAAGGGGCCCAAAAGTGTGCCAAGAAAATGTCCTCCACATTACACCACCACCCCCAGCCTGAACCGTTCATACAAGGAAGGATGGATCCATGCTTTCATGTTGTTGCAGCCAAATTCTGACCATACCATCCGAATGCAGTGTTAAATGCTCATTTCCAACCAAAAGAGTATTGAAAAGTAAAAACCTCTGTTAGTTGTTTTCAAGTGATACCCTTAAAGGTCAATGAGATGCTGAAATTTATAGTAACACCCTGTTATGACGAATAAAGATGATCAATGAGATTTTAAGTGCCCATTATTTCAAGTGACACCCAATAATGGTCAATAAAATTCCAAAAGTTCAAATGACACCTTAAGATGGTGAGCAAGATGCCAGAATTGCAAGTGATGCCATATAACAATCAATTGAGATGGTCAATGAAATTTCAAGTGACATCCTATTATGGTCAATTGATATGGTCAGCAAAATGGCAAAATATCAAGTGGCACCTTATTGTGGTACATAGATATGGTAAATGAGGTGCAGAGATTTCATGTGACAAGCTATTATGGTCAATAGAAATGGTCAATTAAATACCAAAATTACAAGAGACACCCTATTATGGTCAATGAGATGCCAAAATATTTAGTAACACCCTGTAATAATAAATATGTGATTTTAAAATTTCAAGTGATACCCTATTATGGTCAAGAGATGCCCATTATTTCAAGTGACACCCAATAATAGTCAATGAGATGCCAAAATATCAAGTGACACCTTAATATGGTCAATAGAAATGGTCAATGAGATGCCAAGATTTTAAGTGACACTCTAAGATGGTCAATGAGATGCTGAAATCTCTAGTAACACCCTGTTATGATCTATACAGATGTTCAATGTAATACAAAATTTTCAAGTGACACCCTATTATGGTCAATGAGATGCCCATTATTTCAAATGACCCAATAATGGTCAATGGAATGGCAAAACTTCAAGTGACACCCTAAGATGGTGAATGAGATGCCTAAATTGCAAGTGACACCATATAATAATCAATAGAGATGGTCAATGAAATAACAAAATCTCCTATTATGGTCAATTAAATTCCAAAATTATTACTATACAGATGTTCAATGTGATACGAAATTTTCAAGTGACACCCTAAGATGGTCAATGAGGTGCCGAGATTTCATGTGACACTATTATGGTCAACAGAAATGGCCAATTAAATACCAAATTACAAGTGACACCCTATTTTGGTCAATGAGATGCCAAAATTTCTACTAACACCCTGTTATGATGAATAAAGATGTTCAATAATATTTTAAAATTTTAAGTGATACCCTATTATGGTCAATAGGAATGATCAATGAGACTACAAAATTTCAAGCAACACCTTATGATGGTCGATGAGATGCCAAAATATCATGTGACACCCTATTATGGTCAATGAGATGCTTAAATTTCTAGTAACACCCTGTTATGACGAATAAAGATGATCAATGAGATTTTAAAATTTCAAGTGATACCCTACTATGGTCAATGAGATGCACATTTTTTCAAGTGACACCCAATAATGGTCAAAAAAATGCCAAAAGTTCAAGTGACACCCTAAGATGGTGCTCGAGATGCCAGAATTATGCGACATCCTAAAATGATAAACAGATATGGTGAATTAAATGGCAAAATTTCAAGTGACATCCTACTATGGTCAATCAAGATGGTCAGTTAGATGGAAAAATATCAAGTGGCACCTTATTGTAGTAAATAGATATGGTCAATGAGGTGCCGAGATTTCATGTGACACGCTATTATGGTCTACAGAAATGGTCAATTAAATACCAAAATTACAAGTGATACCCTATTATGGTCAATGAGATGCCAACATTTTAAGTAACACCCAAAAAATGGTCAATGAGATGCCAAAATATCAACTCACACCTTAAAATGGTCAATAGAAATGGTCAATGAGATGCCAAAATATCAACTCACACCTTAAAATGGTCAATAGAAATGGTCAACGAGATGCTGAAATCTCTAGAAACATCTGTTATAATAAATAAAGATGTTCAATGAGATTCTAAAATTTCAAGTTATACCCTATTATGGTCAATGAGATGCCCATTAATTCAAATGACACCCAATAATGGTCAATGAAATGGCAAAACTTCAAGTGACACCCTAAGATGGTGAATGAGATGCCTAAATTGCAAGTGACACCATATAATAATCAATAGAGATGGTCAATGAAATAACAAAATCTCTAGTGACATCCTATTATGGTCAATTAAATGCCAAAATTATAAGTGGCACCCTAAGATGGTCAATGAGGTGTTATGATTTCTACTATGGTCAACAGAAATGGTCAATTAAATACCAAAATTGCAAGTGACACCCTATTATGGTTAATGAAATACCAAAATTTCTAGTGACACCCTGAGATGATGAATAATGAGATTCTAAAATGTCATTATGAATTCTATTATGGTCAATGGGATGCCTATTATTTCAAGTGAAACCCAATAATGGTCAATGAAATGGCAAAGATTCAAGTGGCACCCTAAGATGGTAAATGAGATGCCAAAATATCAAGTGGCACCCTATTATGGTTAATAGGGATGATTAATGAGTCTCCAAAATGTTGAATGTGACACCCTATTATGGTCAATGAGATGCTGAGATTCTATGTGACACGCTATTATGGTCAAAAAAATGGTCAATTATATACTAAAATTGCAAGTGACACCCTAAGATGGTCAATGAGATGCCAACATTTCTAGTAATTCCCTGTTATGATCAATAAGGATGATCAATGAGATTCTAAAATTTAAGTGAAACGTATCACATCAATGTATGTGGAAACAGGATCATTGGGTATAATGGAATGCGCCAACATCCCTTTATTTGGCACAGTGGAAACATACCCTCTCCCTCGTAAAACGTTTGCTGCATACAAATTGTATGAAATGGCAAACGTTCGAGCGACTGAGGGATGATCAACGAGACTCCAAAATTTTGAACGTGACACCTTATTATGGTCAATAGACATAGTCAATGAGATGCCCAGATATTGACATTAGCATGCAGGTTGTATGCAGGCACGAGGCAATCAAGTACAGTAGCTGCTCAGTCTGATTGGCCCAGTTTTATTCTCTATACAATTTGGATGCTCGAAACTTTGGCACCTTATTGACTTCTTTATTCAATTCTTAAACAAAACACTGTATTTTACTATCACATGATTTATTTTAGACCTAGTGGTGTACAGGTACGAGGATCAACCAATGACAGGCGTGGTTAAACTTTTCATTTACTTTTTACAAAGGACTGAGGTCCAAAAATATTAGTAATCTAAGTGGGTGCAACAAAAATAGCAACAGGGTTTAATTGGAACATGCAATTGGCTACACTCAGGGTTACACACCTGTCCAGAGGGAGCCTGGGAAGTCCCCCCATGTCAGCCTCCCCGCCAATCCTCCTGGGTCCACCTCTCTGGTGTTGATGACATTAAAAGTGACTCCTTATTATGGTTAATAGAGATAGTCAATGAGATGCTTAAATTTCAAGTGATACGCTATGAAGGTCAATAAAATACAGAAATTGCAAGTGACACCCTCAGATGGTCAATGAGATGCCAAGATTTTATGTGACACCTTATTATGGTCAATGAGATTTCTAGTAATGCAGATGATGCAGAAGAAGTGGGGGGGGGGGGGGGGGGGGGGGGGGGGGGGGGGGGGGGGTGGTACCATTGAGTTGCATACAGGTCTACAATGCCCAGGAGCTTAATTGACCAAGAGCGTGTAATGGACACCATGCTTAGGTGTTCCAAGTCTTCGCATTCTGCAGATGCAGCGAGGACAGGACTGGGCAGGAAATTTACATGCTGCTAGGGAGTTTTTAAAAAATGCAGAAAAAAAGATCTATAATAAAGAACTATATAAAAAATAGTAACATTTTTTTTATCATTATCATTAAATTAATATAAAAACTAACAATAACAAAATGCGCCCTTGTGTGAGACCTTGGTGACAAGATTCCTTTCACACCCACATGGTCATCTCAAGATCACGCCGCTACATCACTAGGCATTATCTCTGCTTATTGCAGGGAGCAGGCAGAGGAGAGCCAGAGGTTACAACAAGTTGGGTTAAAAAACCAAACGGGCTGAATATGGCCTGCGGGTCATAATTTGACATTCTCCATCTAGGACATTCGGTGAGCACTATTGGAGTGTACTGTGAAACAAAACATTTCAGGACAGAAGACTGATGGTTAGCATGTAATCCAGCACTCACTTAAATATATTGGAAGAACTCATAAGTGTCAATCACCCAACCAGCGACCTTGTTTCGGTTTGGTTACTGTAGTAACTACTCACCTTTGCCATTAAACGCAGGTCATAGCAAACTTAAATGGATGTGACCTATTCCTTGAGCTTGATTAAATATCACAAATGTACGGGTGAAGCAAAGGCTGTTGGATGGGTGGACTGGCAGCTAGGTGTGACAGAAGAGGAACCAGTTCTTGGTTGCAATTAATCCAATGAAAATGAAGATATGTGACAAGGTGACAGGTGGGGGATGACTCATGAAATACAGAGGCTTTTCTTCAGATTCTATGATCTGCATGTTTCATTTACCAAGGCAACCACAGGCTTTGCTGCAGGCAGGTCACATTGCGTGAACTTACCTGACCCACCTGTTTGTGTCTGAAGGAGAAGCCTTTCATATGGTTCATATATAAGGGATTACCTGAAGGTACACAAACTAGAGCTCCCAGACTTGAGGACCTTGAAGGACAGCCAAATGTTAAGTTCTTTATGGACAGGTCAACATCACCGGACTTCTCACAATGATGGTGTGATCTCTTTATGACAGTCCAGATAAAATATATTCCTCTCATTAGAAGATAAAGCATCTAAGGCATTAGGAGATTCTAAATCCCGAATCCACCCAAGGTTTAGGATTGCGTGGTAGAGAAACCGAAGTATCCTAGAGATGAATTTGCAAAGAATGCTTGAATCCTTAAGCCGTCCATACGCGGCTGGATTTATCATTTGATTCCCAAATGATCAATCGCTGTGCATGTTGGCGACCATCAATCGCTCGGAAATCGAACGTAGCCCATCTTGAGTGATCGATCCCGCTCCAGGGAAAAATTGATCAAACAGGGATCCAACATATACGTATTTTCCTGTTCGATCGCCATGTAGTCCCCATCCAAAGTATCCACCAGGGATTAATTCCCCAAGGTGGTTTGCATCGATTCCCCAAACGATTCCTGGAAAGCACATTTTGATCGCACAAGGATCTCGGGGGAATGGTGTCCTGTATGGTCAGCTTTAGCTGCTGGTCCTACAGTTCAAGACTAGACTTTTGCTCTCCACCATCCGGAATTGTACTTAACAAACTTTTTATGGGGAATAAGGCTATGTTTTTTTATGGCATCAAATATAGGGATGTTGACACATTGCATTATACTCAATGATCCTGTTTCCACATACGTTGATGTGATGCGTTGTGCTCCCTTGAGTTAATATCAACATAGAGCCCTGCGTCCACAATAATGCAACGGAGCGCAACGCAAGTATAGATGGACGGAATGCATTGAATAGAGAATACATTAAATGCATTAACCTCCTGAATGTTTGGCCCGAGTTAACTAGAGAGATACTCACCTGTCTGCCGGATTCCCCTGGCGGTCCGGAGCATCGGCGAGCACCATAGTCTCCAGTGACGCTGGATTTATGCACTGAACCTCCAGCCAGACAGGCAATCACGGCGGAGCATGTTGTGCTCCGACACGATTGCCCATGGCGTGGTTATAAAAAAACTGCTCCACGTGCGTAACATCCAGAAGGTTAACAACACAACGGTCGCGTTTTGTTAATTTATATATTTAATTTAAATATTTTTATATATTTATTTCCTTTATATGTTCTTTTAACCCTCCCTGCCAGTATGATTATTTTTTTTTTTTAAGCAGTGCACAAAATGTAAACCAATTCTAATTGGGTTCTAATTACCCTTACCTGTCCCCAGGATACTCTTATGTGAGGTGGCCATTACAGGTCCGGCCCTTCTTGGCCCACAAAAGTTTGGCCACCCCTGACCTACAGCAGGCAATGGTCCATCACCTCATCATTTGACTTAGCTGGACATAGATGTGTTGTTTTGCTGCCGATTTCTGGGCAGATGCCGTCATCACACATTGGCCGGGCACCCTTTCTGTGCCAGCCATTACTTTGAATTGGGACAGCAAAGTAATGGGATCGGCCTTGCATTTACCGGATCACCGTGCGATCTGACATGCGGCAGATTCCTGGTCGATCTTGCCAGGTGGGTGCACCGAACGACAGCCGGCCGATTGGCGGAAATGAGCA
>CM070038.1:94684858-94709037 GCA_036250615.1 Ptychadena robeensis
TCTATACTAGGTCTATACTAGGTCTATGCTAGGTCTATACTAGTACTATACTAGGTCTATGCTAGGTCTATACTAGGTCTATACTAGTAATATACTAGGTCTATACTAGTACTATACTAGGTCTATGCTAGGTCTATACTAGTACTATACTAGGTCTATACTAGGTCTATGCTAGGTCTATACTAGGTCTATACTAGGTCTATACTAGGTCAATGCTAGGTCTATACTAGGTCTATACCAGATCTATACTAGGTCTATACTAGTACTATACTAGGTCTATACTAGGTCTATACTAGGTCTATGCTAGGTCTATACTAGGTCTATACCAGATCTATACTAGGTCTATACTAGGTCTATACTAGGTCTATACCAGGTCTATACTTTATACTTTAGGTCAATAGCAACAAGTGTTTTGGGAATAGTGGCTAGAGACGGTCGAATTCTTCTACTTGCTAAATTTGTGAGCTGATTGCAAAGCTCCTGAACAAGGTATTATCACCAAAATTGCTGGAGATGTAGAGAAGGGTTGTGGGAACATTTGAAAAAAAAAAAGGTTTAGCTTTATCACGTGTAGTTTTTGCATAAATGAAGTTAAAAAATTAAATCGAAATTCAGATTTTCGAAATTTTGACTTGACTTTGAACCTCATTTGTGCAAAAACTATTTGTGTTAGAGACATACTTTCTTTTGTGGAGTATACCCCCAACCCTTCTCTACATCTCCAGCAAGTTTGATGTTGATATTTTTTTCACAAAATTCGACCATCTCTAATAGTGGCGCTCACCTTGGGGTTACAGGTATGTTCATTACAAACACCAATGGAACTAAAATAATATTGGCCAGTATGTAATATAAAGAGATTCCTAACGTTACCGATATCTCCACTTTATTACAACGTTTTCTTTATACATAGTTTGGAATTTAAGTTTATATTTCCTCCCTTCAAAGTCCAAGAATTAACACCTAATCAGCCAAGTGCTCTTCCATCTGTGGAATGCGATTATATACTGCGTGTGGTTTCTGTATTACACCATCAGCATGTTTCGAGGCGCATTACGCACTCCATTCTAGAATAAGGCCGGAGAAGTCCGTAAACCCTAGATTCTGTGTTATCCTCATCAGGCTGCAATCTTCCCCTGGAGAATCCCATTACGGGAAATGGACATTTTAAGAAGCTACTGATATTAATATCTCACAGTAGGTAGTATTATAAAAATATATGAATAAAAGTTAATTGAGAACCATATAAACGTCTTCCAGTACTGAGATCCAGTATGTGCAGCTGGCCACCATATTGTAATTTTAATAACACCCACAGCCAGGGCACCATAGGCGTACGGGTGCCTGACTGGGGGCATTGCAGAGGAAGGACAGTGTCACAGGAAGTGATGCGATCACATGGGTGGGATTGGTAGGGGGGGGGGGGGGAAGGCAGAGTGGAAGTGACAGCAGCCATTTTGTCAAAGATCTTCCCCGCCCTCCCTCCCCAAGTTTTATGGGCTGTTTTTTATTTTCAGGGTTTTTTGTTGCAATTTTGTTTTTCTGTAAGTTGTATTGTATCATGTTGTAACAGTTAAGGTAAATTATTTGTTATTATGTTGGTTTTATTTTGTTATAGCTTTCCTGTCACAGCGTGTGCGGGTCCCTGGCAGTGCCTAGGAAGAAAAAAATGGTGTGAAGCTATTTTTGGTGACGTGCTGGTGGAGGTCACAACATTGAGCTCTTTACAGGGTCAATGACCCAAGGTGGTGATGGTTAAAATGGTGGTGGGAGGAGTCAACGTTGGCAGAGTACCCACTGAGCTGATGTAGGTGAGGCTGGTGGCTGGTACATGTGGTTGGTTGGTGTTATGTGGTATTATGATATTTTGAGAAGGGGGCACTGTCGGGGATCAGGTGTTTTATATTCTAATTGTGTAAGCTGTGGCCAAAAATATATATCCACTTTTTTCTCCAAATATTGTGTTGTTGTGTTAGGGCAGTGCCCCCCCCCCCCTCGGGGGTCGTAGGACCATTCCACTGGGGTCACTGAGGTCACTGAAAGCATCAGCTGCTAACAAGAGGGGTGGGAAGTAAGGAGGGAGAGCAACGCCCCCTTTATGATAGCTTCCTACACCCTATATCATTTGTACAAGCGGGGTGGGGAAATATAATGAAGGAGACATAACACATACCTGATCTGCTGGAAGTGACTTTGCGGAGTGTCACTTGCAGTATTTGGAAGACAGAAGTTACACTCTGCGCCGGGACTTGCATATTCCAAAAACAGGAAGTGACACTTTGTGATGTCACTTCTGGTGTTGCGGATCTAAAAAGGTTAATAACCACTGCATAATGTATATCACACTCCTCAAACAGGTTATGTGTAGTGATGGCCGAACTTCTCCAATGTCGTTCCGCGAACAGGCGGATCGGGCTTTTAAAATAGTCCACCGTCCACCTGTTCGCGGGCAGGAAATGGTCTGTGACGTTACAACTGGTCCCTGGAACCTATAGTTCCTGGTTGCTGTTGCCAGATGTAACGTCACTTTCGGTTTACCGAGCCGGCTTTTCTCTGCGAGACCGAGTTCTCTACTTGCGGGATGTTACTGCTCCTAATCCCGCCAGAGGAAGAATAGTGAGCTCCTTTGCCGGCGAACTGGGCGGGTCGAACACCCGTACTGCTCGCCCGCTAGAAGGAGGGCGTACATCCATGTTTGCGTCTGAACTATGCGCCCTGCAGACAGTTCGGCCATCACTAGTTATTTGTCAGGACAATGGCTGAGGAGCCAGATCACCTTGAGATGTCAACATGGACATGAAATATCCATGTGCTTGGCTCTGCTGTGCAAATGCTCGCGCTTTATTTCCTTGCTTAACCCAAAACACAAGGATTTACCTTAAAGTGGCCTCATTAGATATAGCTCCTCCCCCTGATTAATTTGATTAACCTCCTGGGCGGTTCAAAACAACTCTGAAATGTTTAAAAACTTAGGCCCCTCTCACACCATATGAAAATTATTATAATCAAGGGTGCACATAACTTTTTTAATGAGCTCCTCAGATGAGTACCAGGAGATGGTGTTTGGTACTCACCCCTTATGTAGGGTGTCTTCCTCACTGTCCTCTGCGTCAGCTTCCTGCATGGTAGATTTTGCTGCAGATGGACCTCCCTGTTGCTGATTGATCCTCCGATTAGCTGTGTCCATCCACAGGTCACAGGTCAGCTGGCTTTGGGTCAAATGTAACTCTCACAGTGCTTTTCTGTTGTCAGATTTTACTCTTACATATGCCTACTCTGACTTTCATCCCCCAGATCTCCAACACCCTTAGAAGTCCAAACTTTTTTTGGGATTAGTAATTTACATTCCAAATTTCACACCCATAACTGCAACCTTTCCTAGTTATTCAGGTTTCCCTGAAGTTATCCAAGTGACATACATTGTATACATGTAACATTTCGCTGCGGCCGTCCAGACACGGAGCGCCTCCAAGTTGTTAGTACACATATGAGCTGTGTAACAATAATGCGGGTACGCAGAGCTAGCTTTTGGCCCCTTTTGAGTATCAGAGGACCACTTATGTGCACCCCTGCAAATAACCTATAGTGTCTAAGCTTATGACGTCTATCATATATGAATTACAATGAATAACTTACAAAACTTACACAACTTCTCTTATGATGTCACAATATAAAATGTCCTCATTTAGTAATGACAACAAATTCGGTTCAGACAATGAAGATCAATACGGTGGTGACGAAGCAGCTGAAGATCAATTACATTACCACCGTGAGAACATTCCTTGTATATCAGTAGTCTATGTGTGTATACTCAATAGTTGCCTCTATAAAATGTCATTTTACTTGTTCTGCAGACTTGCAACTTGAATCCATATTTTATTGATTTAGATTCTGTGCAGGATAACAACCAGTTCGGATATTTACTAATTGGTCTAGAAGAAGTGCATTTATCAAAGGCTAACTAACAATGGAAGATATGTCTAAAGTCTCAGCTCCAGAAAATTTCCTCCATTGGTCTTGTTGATACAACTCAGAAATCATGGGAGATGCCATACATGTACAGCTGTCATCAAACGTCGGCCCATTTTGGATATCTTCCAATGGGAACACCTGTTATGGTGACCACTAAGCCTTGTACACACCCTAGATCAGTGGTGGCCAACTAAGTTGATATGGAGGGCCACAAGTGTGGCCCTCAGGTTTACAAAGGGCCGCACATAACATTTCTAATCTATACTGACTTGTATAAGCATTTTATAATAAAAAAAATTACAGCAGGCAGAGCTAAACACATTATTTTTTAAATAAAACTTGTATTAAATGATACTTCAAGGATTAATGAACACTGTAGTGTGGTAATGCACATTTTGTGTCCTATACATACGTCAAATTATATGCCTCTATTCTCAGGTTATTTGCAGCAATATATATTATACAATCACCCCTGTTCAATGGTGGAATAGTGGAAGCATAGGCACTCGCCATCTTGTCATCTGGGTTGCTGATAAGTTTATCGCCTCTCCTCCTCTATCCACTCTATGAAGATCCTGGACGAGGACCTGCCAGTGGAGGATCAGATAGGTGAGTTCCTATGCCCTTTGCATTAACAGTTAGGATCCGGGGGCACTGTGGGCCCTAAAAAATAATTATTCACAGTACCATATTTTTTGGACCAAATTGGGGGCAAAAAGTGCCTGCATCTTATGGTCTGAATGCGCGACCCCCGTGGCCGCCGGTGGTCGCATCTTGGCATCCCGCCAGCTCTCCTGGCACGGAGATTAGCCGGGGGAGCTGGGGGAGCTGTCAGATGTGAGATTCTGGCTAATGCCGGCTCTCCGATCTCTCCCATCTTTTTTTCTGGTTTTCGTGCCCTAAAAACTGGGTGCGTCTAATGGTCCGGTGCGTCTTATAGTCCGAAAAATACGGTAATTGATTCACATTACATTGTCATTATCAGCATCCTTATTGAAAACGTGCCCAATGACATAAAAAACATGGTGATCCACGATGATATTATGGTGCCAGGAGTGATCTTTACCAAAGTCCTGGTACACAATCTCACCTCACACCTCAATCTCACCACAACATTTCACGCCTGGACTATGGCTGGTCTTCCTCTTACTAGACTGTCACCTCTTTAGTGCATCATGAATGGTGCTGCCAGACTCATCTACTCATCTAACCGCTCCTCATCTGCCTCCACTCTCTGCAAATCTCTACACTGGCTTCCCATTGTCCATAGAATCAAATTAGAAGTTCTGTGCCTTGCTTTTATATCACTTCACACCTCCTGTCCTCCTTAAGGCCCCCATACACCTTACAATCTTCCCATACAATTTCTGTACAATCAAATTTTGTTCTACCAAAACCATGTAGTATGAGGACCTTTCTAATCCTTCCAAGCACTATGAATTCTATCAGGGAGGACCCGGCACTACACAGTTGTTGGTAGATCTAATGGAGATTGTATGGATTGATCTTAAGGTGTATGGGGGGCTTTACATCTCCAACCTGGTTCATAAATACACCCCTAACCGCCCCTCCTCCAATGTCCTACTAATGATATCCCCGCTCATAACATCATCACATGAATGTCTTCAAGACTCCTCTAGGGCCGCTCCTACTCTCTGGAACTCTCTCCCTCGCCCCATTAGACGTTATCCTACTTTTAACACTCAATCAAAAAAGCCCTCAAAACTCTTCAGTCTGGCCTACCCACCTATTGTTTACTTTGTTCCCCCAACCTATGAGATTGTAAACCCAATTGGCCAGGGTCCTTAACTCCTCCTGTATCATATCCTGTACCTGTGTGTTTTCTTGTATAATTTAATGTAGAGCACTGTGTAAGATGTTGGCGCAATATAAATAAAAGTAAATGATAGTTTACTTCCAATGGGGACACCTGTTATAGTGACCACATAGCTTCGAAAACACTCTAGATAATAGTTATTCAAAACAATTGACTCACAACACATAGTCATCATGACCGTTCTCAGTTAATCATTTATTGAAAATGTGCCCAACAACACAAAAAACATGGTGATCCGCGATGATTCTATGGTGCCAGGAGAGATCCATATAGACAAGAGAGTATTCCCTTAACCTTTTGAGTGCTTGCTTGCTCAGCACACTCACCCGAAGCTACGTTTGGGGTACTCACCTATCCTTAGCAAGCCCATTATGAATGTGAGTATCGGCGGACCTGACAATGTCTTCTGGGTCCGCCTCTTCTGCTTCATCAGTGACGCAGAAGAGGCGAGGGGGGGGGGGTGGACCCATCGACCTCCATGTTTTTCAACACATCCCCGGCGTCATCAATGATATGGTGGGTACACACATATAGATATGGGCCAGATCAATGGCCGCTTTGAGCGCCGTGTGTGCTCACAGCCATCTATCTGGCCCATATCATATCGGACATGACTGTAAACCACCGTCGATGTTCGTTTCTTTGCATGGAGAGAGAATGGAGGGAACATGAAATGGCTCCTATATCGAGCCATGTGTTCCCTGCTTAAATGCTCAGAGGGTTCAAGGATCTATTCATGGATCTTTAAACTATTGCAACTAGGGGCAGTATAATAATCGGCCATAGCCTAGAAGGCTTGTGCTGTTGCCATGCATAGCATTGTAGATTGGTATGTTATAACTAGAGATGGTCAATAAGATGCAGAATTTATAAATGCATTCAGTTTGCAGAATAAAATTAAGCAAACCAGCTGATTTACACGATTGGTTAAAGGTGCTCATACACGCATAGATATGGGCTAGATCAATGGCCGCTTCAAGCACCGTGCATGCTCACGGCGATCTATTTGGTCCATATCTATTGTAGCAATCCCAGGGATATCGGACATGACTGAAAACCATGTCCATTGCTTTGGATGGAGATCGTGAGTCTCTATCCAAAGCAGAAGTTCTGCAGCTCTCAGAGGACACAGCTCTCACTCTGTGCTGTAAAAGGGGGGGGGGGGGGGGCGGGCGAGGCACGGCCCCCCCCCCAACACCGGAGCAGCTCTCACACCAGGTGTAACGGGTCTGCATCTCACAGGAATTGATGTGCAAAGTGGTGCACATTGGTTCCTGTTCGATTGACACGTGATCAATTACAGCGTGGTGACGTCACCACACTGTGATTGATTGCGGGTCGATTGCAGGGCAATCTACCCATGTATGCCCAGCTTAAGTGACAGTCTGCATGAAATTTGCATGTTAATGATAAACTTCGGCATCTACAGATCAGCAGTGGAGTGCTGCGTGATGACGCCAGTCCCCATTGAAACTAATGGCATCGGCCAGAGATTTACGGACATGTCCGTTTCTTTGGATTTGGGGTGACAGGGATCTGTTGCCCCATGTGGGCACCCCCGATCAGCAGCCGATTTTGCAGCCGACTGATGGCTGCGAGCGCGCGCAGATCGGTCAGTGGCAAAATCAGGGCTTAAGGTACTGATAAATGACCGGTGATTGGCTGGAGTAGATTACTTTCCCACAAGCGTCTTCTGTATTGTATCTTATTAAATGAAGATGTTTTCTCCGTCTATGAGGACGCATCTGCTCTACCAACAAGGTCAGTCTGGCAGCCAAAGAGACAACAATGGATTCCTGTACAGTATCTGCTTTGCTAATTAGCATTTCCGACTTCTGATGAGCATTGCAGCTCCATCGCAATCTGTTGTCTAATTTCTAATTGGGTCAGTCCACGATAGAAGCGTTAGCAGCTGCAGCTTGTACTTTGCCACATGTGTCCGGGATACAATCTGTAGGAGGTGTAAGTACGATACATGTACTAAACATCGTACAGGAAACAAGAATGACTTGAAGACATGCCATCACCGGCTCTATAGGGAATTATGTTCGGATCTGAATAGATACCAATATGTTTACATAAAACCATATGTATTATCCAGAATTCTGGAAGGAAGTTTAGGAACATCGTGTTATTGATCCTGATTGTCTAAGCACACATCTTCAAATTTTATTTAGTAGAACTGTTTAGAAGTAATAAACTCTGCTTTAAATAATATGAATATTAGCAGGGGTGGTCCTAGGCAGATTGGTGCACTGGGTGAGCACCCACTGGCTCCCCCAACCCCCCTCCGCCCCTCTTGTCACTGCCGGGTGGACTCTGTGGCTCACCAGCACTCCTCCTCTTCTCTCTCCCTGGGAGGTCCACCAGCTTGATAAGCGGGCACGCTGGTGGGAAGCATCTGGGAAAAACATTTTGATGCCCATATACCAACCCCCAAGCTGATAGTGTACCTATGTAGGTTCCTTCACTGGCAAAGGGTTTGACCTCACCAACATAGAGTGCTGTAGGGCATTTTTTGCAAAATATTAGGTACACCACATTGAAGGATCTGCAGGAAAACGTTCCCTGTACTCTATACTCCAACTGTGGTCCTGGTACTGGTACTCTGTCTGCACTGTTTATATGAGAACAGGTCTCACATCTGCTTTGCATGCAGGGAGATGTTCCATTCTGTGTTGGGGTGTTCAGGGAACTTCTCACAATAAGTTGTCATAGATTAGGTGGTTGTCTATATGCAAGGAGAGGTGGTTCTGGGAATATTTTCGTGAGTCTTTTGTCCTTGTGGAGAACTGGTTGTATCTCTTTTATGATTCACGTAAAGGCCCCCACACACACACCGAGTGGGGGCTGACAGAGCTGCTAAGATCAGCTCTGGAAATGACGTCATTACGCTGCATTCCCGAGCTGCAAGCATCGGCGGGCACCCATTGTGTGCTGGCCGTTAGCTTCAATGAAGATGCCGGTCTTCATTGAAGTTAATGGCATCTGCCAGAGAATATCGGACATGTCCGTTTTCTGGCCGGCCAAGCTTTGGGGCAACAGGGATCTGTCGCCCCATGTGGGCACCCCTGATCGACCGGTGATTTTGCCGCGCCCATCGGTCAGCGGCAAAATCGGCCGCCGCTCGTTGGGTGTATGGCAGGCTTAAGACTTCTAGATGTGGGTTGAATGTGACCCCTAGTGGGATCCAGTTCTCTTTTTCATTATGTTTGTATTGTAAAAGGTTGGCTCTGGGAATGGTCACTGCTGTCTGGATGGTGTGCCGGATTGTATTTGTGGTACCAGGGGTTCAATCCGGACACAACAAAGTCTCATCTCCACTTACTAACCCTTCACTTTTACCTCAATCAGTCATGTGTGTCAAGACAAAACAGTTGCTTTTGTTAAAGTATTTATGACCATGTAATTTTGTGTATAAATGTGAGTTTCAAAAACCAGAATTGTATTAGCCTGAAGGAGGGATCTTTGACATCCCAAAAGCATGTTTCTGCAATGACTTTAATAAACGGTATCACTTCAACTCCAAACTTGCTGTATTCATTGATGGCTAACACGGTACAACAATCTACTGTCACTTAGATAGATTATTAAAAGATTAGAGATAGGAAAGACGCTCTGATGGATTTCCATATATTCCATCAAATTTGGTAGTTACCAGGATAGCAAATTCAGCCTTTCTAAGAATGGCCACACCTCCAGACCAATTAGGCATATTGACATTTGCATAGCTCCTCCCAAGATGAACAAAGGAAGAAGAACAGAAAGAAAGAATAAATAGTTGCTTGCAACTGCCAGTAGTAATCACACAGTAGGAATGACATAAGTGACAGGAAGGGTCATTGGGTGGTGTATAGAACAAGGTGAATCTCTGTTCATTACAGGTATGAAATAATTCATGGGTTACTATTGTGGGAGGGCTATTTTTGTGTCCATAAATGTAATTAAAAGTCCAGGATGTGGGTGAAAAATTTGAGTAGTGGTTTTGCAGCTCCTCCGGTTTGGGTGAGTATGGCACCCCTGTAAGAGACACACATTGAGTTCAATAGGATCAATGGGACTCATTTCGGTTGGCAGTCCTTTGCCAACCATGTTTTCAGGCGGCAGTCCTTTGTCAACCATATTTGAGGGTGACAGACATTTTTAACCCAATTTTTAGGGTAACACTCTTTTGTCAATCGTGTTTTTGGGCAGCAAACAGTGGTCAACCATGTTTAAGGGTGGGAGACCTTTGTCCACCATGGTTGAAACACATTCCATTGATCATACTGTACACAGAGTGTGACTTTAAATGAGAAGAGATCTCCCTGCCAGTATCCATACAGCAAACAAAAAAATTTTGCTATCTGTATTTGCATTGCTAGAGAGACACACATGGCAACTCCTGCTCCTGTATCCTTGCTAAGCCTGAATTGTACCTTCAGTTTTGTGTATATATATTTTTTATATTTTTCTTTAACCATTAACATAACTTAACTTTGTTGTGCTAGGTTGTGCACATTGTGCTCATATCCCTATCTTGTGAATGATGGAAGAAGAGAAGGCAAAAAAAGCGATGAAACTAAGTTTACCACATATTGCACCAACTTAAAATCTTTTAAAACCGACTTATAAGATAGAATTTCTCATCAAACATGAGGATCCTTAAATGGTAGTCCTAATGGCACTATAACCGCAGTCCTACTAATCTCTCCTAGAAGGACAGGAGGACACTGTAAATGAGATGGGCCACCAAAGAAGTTCCCAAAAATGAGGTCCCAACATGTCAATGAAAACCACAAAAGTAATGAGTAAGAAACGGCAAACAAGTGAGACGCACAAGTGTTGCGCGGAGCAGGTGGCTTATCTCACTGTGTGTCATTATTGGCGAGCTCCAAGTAAGATGAATACAGAGCGGCTCACTCACTGTACATTCCTGCAAGCTAGACGCTGCTTTGCATTCCATTAATTAGAGGGAAATGTCGTCTGCCAACGCAAAACGGTTTTGTGTGTTTAAATTCGTTCCTGATTTGAATAACTGCTAATGGAAAACAGCTCTGGTGCTCTTGGCCTTAAACAGAAACATAACATCCTGATGGACCGATAATTTCTTGCCCTGAGCCGTTCTCGGCCTGTAACCTGTCCAATCCTTTCTGTAAAATGACCTGAAAGGAGAATGAATACACCACGGAATGCATCCAGTATTCCTAAATTACCTACCCATTCCAATATGTGGCCCTTTTCATTTTCTAAACTGGTCATAACATCCTATGTAACAAAATGGTCCCCAACAACTATAACTAAACAAACTGAATTTACCAGTTGGGTCAGGTTGAGCCAAACAGTTACGTAGCTTAAAGCAGAGTACAGGCGGCTCGATATTCGAGCCGTCCGATGTACCCTGCAGGGTGTCATCACGCTGCTGTCAGATATCGGAGGAGCTGGGGAGAGCAGAACTGTCTCTCTCCGGCTCCTCCTCCTCAGCCAAGCTTTCCCTGGAGACCCACGGTCTTTAGGCAAAGCATCGGACATTGGCCGTTTTAACGGTCATGTCCGATAAGGCTGTTTTCCAGAGGGATTGATTTGTCCCGCTCGAAAACAGCGATGGGGGTACAATATATGGGTCAGATAGATGGCCGTGAGCGCGCACGCATCGATTTGACCCATATCTCCACAACTGTACCCTGCTTAAGGGTCCCCATACACCTTAAGATTTCTCTTTCAGATTTCCTTTAGATCTCTTTTTGCTTTACCAAAACCATGTAATATGAGGGACTTTCTAAACCATTAAGTCTACCTGTGTTCAGTCGCAGAGGAGTTAACTACATAGTTGTTGGTAGATCTAAAGGATATCTGACAGAGAGATCTAAAGGTTTATGGCCAGCTTAACAAACACCAATGGCTGTAAAGCACCCACCCCCCATACACATTTACAATTTGAGATCTTTGTGAATTTGCAATAAAAATTTGTGATTCGACACTAGTACTATCGGACACAAATTGATCGAAATACCTAGAAAACCTGTCAGATACATGTACCATAGTCAAGTATTTACTGACCTGTCTGCTCACTTTTCGATTGTTCTTATGTTCCGTTTACGTTACTTTCGGTTCAGGTGAATTTCCAAACATTGAACAAATTGGAAAAATTAATCCGTGTATGGCCAGCTTTAGGAAGTGAATGTAATGACCTGGGTAGGGCTGATATGTGTAATGAGATGGAAAAACACCCTATTATTTCTTAACACTAAGTAGATAATGACAGAGGACAAGAGATTCAATGGAAAAAGTGGAATATGAAATTGGCCACAGCTTCAATTAAGAGAATCAGATTGTACAAAATCTGTCCCTGACAGTGCCCCCAATTTCCAGTAAATCACTAGTATCCCAAACCATTACCAGCACCCAGTCTCCAAACCTTCACCAGCTCTCGAAAAAACCGTGGCTCCTATTCTCCAATATTAACCAAACCAAAAGGGTTATTGACCCTCTAAAGAGCTCACAGTTGTCCGTCCAGTTGACCAGCACATCACCAAATCACCTTGATCCATAGGTTTTCTTAATGGGCACTGCCAGGGACCCGCCAGCTGCTTTGACATGAGAAAAAGACCAATAGCACAAATAAATAAATAAATACCACCTTCCAATACAGCATAGAAAACAACACAAAGAGAGGGAGGTTGGATCACGTTCACCAATTCCAAAGAGGAAGAGGCCTCAATTTCTACCATTTAAACCAGTGGTACTTAACCTGTGGGTCGGGATGCCCTTGGGAGTCGAACGACCATTTTACAGGTGTCGTCGAGTTTACTGAAAGCATCAGAGCTTCTGCTAACAAGTGACGTGGGAATTAAAGGGGGAACTTAGGAGGGATGGGGCGTCACTTTCCCTCCTAGCGTGTGCTAATAATGTGTGGGGTGGGAAAATATATGGGCACGCTTGGCCCATATCTATGAGTGTATGGGCACCTTAAGTGACGTCTTTTCTGGGGTTGAGAACATAAAACGGTAGCTAACCACTGCTTTAAACTGTCTGTTGCCCTCCTCTTCTTTTTACCATCACTTTCTTCCTTTCTTAGTCAAGTAACCCTGTGCTTGGGTTGCCCATTAAGGGAATGCCATAACCCTTCCTAAAGGTGGGTTTACAACTGTAGATTCTTTCGTCTAATCAATGAAGAACGAAAAATTTTTGGTTGATTGAACAAAAATCTAGAATGGCCAAATTGTTCGATGGATACATTTTGTTCAATCTCGAACAAAAAATCTTTCAAAAGGTCATCGAACATGTTGGTAAATTTTTATCGGTCGTATTTTCATGAATGTATTTTCATTCGATATCGGGAGGAACGAACAAAAAAATCTAATGTTACATTCAATAAATGGACGAACGACGTTCGACAAAAAATCGAATCGGCAGTTGGTCGAACAAAAAATCGACTCATGTAAACCCACCTTAAGCCTCTGTTTAGGGTGGAAAAGTGCCGTGGTGCTATGTTAATGCACTATGTATATTGACTTTCAGCAGTTGTGAGTCTATTTGTGAAGCAAATTGCATATAAAACATTTTTAAACCTCTGTAGTGATTGTAGGGTACCAGAAAAATTTATTTTTACATTGTATCCACATTCATTAACCTCCTGAGCGTTTCTCCCATGGCACGGTTTTTTCCTAACCGTGCCACGGGCAATCGCGGCGGAGCACAATATGCTCCGCCGCGATTTCCTGCTCAGCTGAAGGAGGTAAACGTAAGTCCGGCGTCACTGGAGACGCCGGACTTACGCTGAAAGAAAGCGACGCCCCTCCAGTTAGACGGAGGTCTATGGCGACGCCTACCCCCGCCCCCTTCGCGTCACCGGTGACGCGATCGGGGGTGGGCCCGGAAGCATCGGCATACATGCCGATGCTCCTGACTGCCGTAGAAAGACGGCGTTACCTAGAGCGTGGCTCTAGTTAACTGGGGCTGAGTTTCATGATGCATTTCATGACGCTCAGAAGGTTAATAGTATGTGGTATACATTTAGTACCTAAGGGTACCTAAGTCTTCTATCTCTCAATGAGTTACTAGAGATGGTTGAATTTTTTGACTTGCTAACTTTGTGAGCTGATTGCAAAGCCCCTGAAAATTATATCACCAATTGCTGGAGATGTAGAGAAGGGTTGGAGGAACATTTGAAAAAAAAAAGTTTTGCTCTAGCACATGTAGTTTTTGCACAAATTAAGTTCAAAGTTAAAATCGAAATTCCGATTTTTGAAATTTTTACTTGATTTTGAACTTAATTTGTGAAAAAAAACTATTTGTGTTAGAGACATACTTTGTTTTTTGGAGTATACCCCCAACCCTTTCTCTAAATCTCCAGCGAATTTGGTGTTGATACCATGTTCAGGGGCTTTGCAATTAACTCGAAACCGTTGAAATGGTCGAATTTTATTTTTTTTTAATTCGACCATTTCGGCGGTTTCAAGTTAATTGCAAAGCCCTCATCTCTATAGGCACGGGTCCGTTTCCCATTGGGTTCCGGGACGATCGATTCCGGGCGCGTGCACGCGAAACGATCGTCCCGGAATCGCGTGAGGCCCACCTTGTCCGTCCGATCACGTCCGATCGTTCGGGGGCCCAGAATCGGATCTGCCAGAGAACCAACATGTTGGTCTTTCTGATCCGATTCTGCACACATCAGGGGGAGTTGCCATTCGGGAAGTAAGCGATCGGACACGGAATCGTCCAGGAATCCGTGGGACAAGGTGGTATGCAGCGATCGGACATACTTAATTGGCCGATCGATCGGACCTCCGATTCCCACTGAGATCGCCGGAATCGATCGGATAAGTGATCGATTGGCCATGGAATCCGACTGTGTATGGCTAGCTTATGGGTTATATTTGGCCTATAGCTATAAAAGCTAAATCCAGTGGTGCTGCTATAGCGTGATCCCTACCCTACAATAAAGTAACACACAATTAAAGTAACAAAACCTTATAGTTAAACAATAACTTCTTTATTTAAAGAAACATACAATTATATCGTAGCACCGGTGCAGTCTTCACAGTGAGACCCCTTTAAGAGTATGTTTCAGTTTGTTTTGTACCAAAATAACCCGCGTTCCAGCCAAGTCCACATGTTGTGTGTATTTGTGTAGTCTGGAAATACTCAGTGTATAAAAAGATGCGTAATTAAAGATGTGTTAGGTCTTGTGGTCAGACATATGAAGCTGATGTTCTGTTCTTAGCCACAGCATAAATCATTGGCATTAAGTCATCCTTCCCCCTCAAGGCTGAAGTGGGGCAACAAGGTCCAGCAGTCTAATGATGATGAGCAGCTCAGGAGATATTTGTATTCACAAAATATCACATATTTTTCACCTAATATTCTCAATTAATTCTAGAATTTGTGATCCCCAGTCATTATTACCTTCATTGTGAAAATCAGCAATTGCACATGCACATATTGGTTAGTCTAGATATTTTGGGGTAAGGTTTGAAAAGACTTACCTTTTCGGTTGCTGGACTACAAGTCGTGCCCCATGTACCAGCATGTCAGATAGAGATGGTCGAATTGTTCGACTTGCTAACTTTGTGAGCTGATTGCAAAGCCCCTGAACATGGTATCATCACCAAAACTGCTGGACATGTTGGGAAGGGTTGTGGGAACATTTGAAAAAAAAAAACACGTAGCACATGTAGTTTTTGCATAAATTAAGTTAAAAGTCAAAATTCTGATTTTCGAAATTTTAACTTGACTTTGAACCTAATTTGTACAAAAACTATTTGTGTTAGAGACATACTTCTTTGGCGTATACCCCCAACCCTTCTGTACATCTCCAGCAAGATTGGTGATGATACCTTGTTCAGGGGCTTTGCAAATAACTCGAAATCGGCGAAATTGTCGAATTTTTAAAAAAAAATTCAACCATCTCTATGGCCTTTTACTAATGACGTCTCAGATGTGAGATGTACTTCATCTTCTGTTTTTGTCACACTCGATTGCCTTTTGGAATGCCAAGTAGGAGTTTGGGCTGTAGGGCTTGTTATTATTTATACTCGTGTCAAGAAGAAGAGTAGTTTAGGTTTCCTATAAAATATAAGGACTTACCATATTTTTCGGACTGGAAGACACACTTTTTTTTACCATTAAACTCAACGGAAAAGTGTCCCTGCATCTTATGGTCCGAATATGTAAAAAAAAAAAATTTTTGTTCAGTTCCAACCATCGTGGGAGCAAAGGCTCTGCATTCAAGGAGGCAGAAATGTGTTCCATTACCTCCAGCTGAGGCAAAAAGCCACTGCCAAAAAGAGACCTTACCTGCATTAGCAGTGCCCATTCTCTGAACTCACTGACCAACTTATGGAGAGACATTTTACAATAGGATGAGTTGTGTATTTACATTAACATCCTGCTTTGGGATAAATAGATTGTAACACAGACTCATATGTAAATAGTTGCCCATGGGTAAGTTGTTCAGTGCCAGATTGTAAAATGTGTCTCTCCATAAGTTGGTCAGTGTGTTCAGAGAATAAGTACTGCTAGTGTATAGAGACATGCTGAAGGTTCAGCCCTGACACTCTGCTGGAACTAAGACCTCCCTCCTGACACTGGGCTTTTGGCTGGAGGAATATAGAGTCAATACGACATAGTCCAGTCCATCCTACTTTGCTGGAGCATTCTGTAAATTCACTTGATATCTGAATAGCTGCCTAAAAATATGTTATGTCAAGGCACCAATTTTCTCAAAGGATAGGTAGTTCTCTTTATTTGTGTTGAAATAGCGGTACAGGTTGTGTCGACACGTTTCATGGTGCTTACATCACTTCAGGACAATTTGTATTGGGTTGTGGTCTCCTGTATCACTTTGGGTATGTATATGAATAAATTAAAGAACGGACACAGAATCCTTTATTATTTGTATACATGCCCAAAGTGATACAGGAGACCACAACCCAATACAAATTGTCCTGAGGAAGTGGTGTAAACACCAAGAAACGTGTCGACACAACCTACACTACTATTTCTACACTAATAAAGAGAGCTACTTATCCTTTGAGAAAATGGTCGCCTTGACATAAGTCCTTATTTGTTATGGGAAACCAAAACAATTCTTCTACTTGTGCTCAAGTTACCCTTGTAATCTCACTGTCTGTTTTTACATTGAATTGTACGGGTTATAGGTCACACTACACATGGGTAATCATCGTGGACTCATATCACAAATAACCTGTCGCTTCAACAGGCGTGTGTAGACTTTTTGCCATTGTGTCAGGACCCCGGCTGTACCGGTCACCACCTGCTGGTGTCACTGTGCTTGCCCTTCCATGGGTTGGGTCCACAGGTGGCTCCCTGCAAGTGTGGGCTGGGTGGAGCACACACCTGCCTCGTTAGCTCTAGGGCTATATAGGTGTGCTTCATCCAGGCCACACTTGCTGTTCATTGCTTTTCATGTCATTTCCTGGCCTGTCAACCCTGGACACTCCTGTACCCTGGACTTTTCGTACCTGTTTTGTTCCTGTCTGTGAGTCTGTTAAATCTGTTTTTGACACCACCCTACCTCTGTCTTGATGTCAGTGTGTGTTGCCTGTCTGGTCGCCCCCTCTGTACCTGATCCTGACACATTGTATATACAGATTCATATTTCATGCCGACATGCGTCAGAGCTAATGAAAATACGGCTATTTGAACAGCGAATGTTTTCTTTCCAGCAGTGAAAGCTTTCATATCTCTTCCTCGGTATGACACAGTTCACAAGATTACACGTGCCATATACTATATTTAACATGAGACCTTTGGCTCGGGTAACAATGTGTCACCGGCCGTTGTTTTACTTCTTTTTCGAGATCCCTGTGAGTTTTGGCGTGGCTCATTTATTACCAGGCACCTAATGGAGCTTTGTCAGGCTCGCTGATATATCCTATCTGTTCTGAGGAACATGTGTAACCTACATCTCCTGACTTATCTCCATGTTCTCAAGCGTCTCTACTGTACCTTCAAACCTCCGGGCTGGAGTAATCTGCTGCCGGCTATAATGGGAGCGATAAGGGAGGCTGGTTACATTTCTACATGAAAACGGTTATGTAACTGCCAATGTTGACTACAGAAAAAACCTTAATCGCCTCTTTCATATCTCATCCTTAGAACATAGCTCCGTTTCCTCCAGCACGTTACAAGGTGAACTCTGGTCAAGTGTGACATGTTTATTGTTTCCCATTTAATGAAGGCTTCACTTCAGTCCAATGTTAAATTTAAAATTTTGGATGGAAAATGTGATTCGTTTTTCTGACTCCAGCGGGCAGAAGCTGATACCAGGAAGGCATGGACAGTCATCATTATGAAGGGCCGCATAGCGTGAAGTTTAGGCTGGGTGAGATCTGTGACCTGTGCATTGTGCCTGACTATTCTGTGTCTGCTGCCTGCCCTGACCCTGCCTGGACCTGACTTAAGCCCTCCATACACCTTTAGATTCCTCCATACAATATCCATCAGACCTACCAACAACTATGTAGTATAGTGGCCTCCCTGATAGAATACA
Source organism: Ptychadena robeensis (assembly GCA_036250615.1). NCBI lineage: Eukaryota > Metazoa > Chordata > Amphibia > Anura > Ptychadenidae > Ptychadena > Ptychadena robeensis. The sequence goes on from CM070038.1 coordinate 94,703,164, forward strand.
TAGTGATTGGAAGGTGTAGAAAGGTCCTCCTATTACATGGTTTTGGTAGAAGAAAAGTTGGTTGTACAGAAATTGCATGGTAATTGTGTGTGGTGCATGGGGGGGCTTAAGCCTTTTGCCTTAGGATGTGTTTCCACGGCATCAAAATGTTTATTTATACATCAAATGGAGGGATGTTGAATACATTACATTACAATCAATTAGCATATTTCCACATGCGTTGATGTAATGCGTTCATTGCGCTAACAAAAAACGCAACAGAGCCCAACGCTCCCTGACACTAGTGATGAGCAGCATAGTCAATAATCGAATTCGTGATATTTCACGAATAATCTTACTAATATTCGATTCTATATTCGGAAATTCGAATATTCGCGGTATGACCATGTATTGCGAAAATCATATTCGCATCGCAAAAATCTTTAAAATGAATGGTCACATGCTATGTTTATATTCGCAATGCGAATATTATTTTCGCAATACATGCCCATATTGCGAATATTCGAAATTGCGAATATCCGCCGAGATATTCGAGATATTGGCGAATTCTCGAATTGCCGATATTCACGAAAAATATTCGGCATTCGAATATTCGAGCTCAACACTACCTGACACACCCATAGACATTGAATTGATGGATATCCGCTGATAACAGACTGTTTTCCCTTTAGAAACAAAGGGGACTTACACAACTTCCGGCCCATCTCAATCATCACTTTCGGGACTACTAAAGAGTAGAAAAATGGAAAGAAAGGTCCCTCCGTCTGTAATGCATGCCGTAGAGGATGTCCACGGAAGTCCTTATGCATCTATGACACATATATGACCGGGTCTCACGAACGCCATGGAAACATAGCCTTAAGGTCCCCACACACAATGTGACCGATGTGTGTGCGCGCTCGTGGCCATCGATCAGTGGGGAAAATCGGCTGCCGATCGTGGATGCCCACATGGGCCACAGCACCCTGTCGCCCCAAAGCTCAGTCGGACAGAGAATGGACATGTCCGTCCCCTTTGTCCTGGCATCCACTTTGAAACTAACGGCCGGCAAACAAAGGGTGCTGTGAGCAATTGAGAGCAGCGTAATGACGTCATCACACTGCTCTCCACAGCTCATCTGTTGGTCCCCGCTCGTTACCTTTCATACCTTTTTTGGACTTTATACCTCATGTTCTATCTGTCTATCCTCTCTCTCTGCAGCCACCCTGATCCTTCTTGGACCCAGCTATGCTCCTGCCTCAGTACTGTGCTTGCCCAGCCTTGTTTGGTTGAAGGCTCTTGGTTCTTTGTAAATCCTTGTCACAGATGTCACACAACTTGGGGGCAACCAGGTGCTCAAATGGCGCAAGTAGCCTCCCAGTGCGTTGGTGGTCTATTTAAGTGCTGCAGAGATTGGGGGATTGATGTCTGGGCTGCACTCGGGGCCCAGAGCCTTGAAGGTCTATTTCATAATCTCATAATCAGTTTCTGACTTGTAGAGCATGAAAAGCAGTGAGCCCTGAAAATGTGGTGGTTTGGGATTGTGTGCTGTATTTAGTATGTAAATATTTGGCCCATGGTAGGTTTAATTATTTACAGCCTGTGTTTCACTGAGGAAATTACCCATCAGATTTGTCTCCACTCTAATGCTAGGCATACACTTACCGACCCACGCCGATATCTTCCTCCGATATCTTCCGGGATGCTAAATGTGATGACGTCACCACGTTTAGCCTCCCATGGCATTCTGGGGCCCTTCAATCGGCCGCTTCATTGCAGCTTATGGCAGCGGCTTTCATCGGCTCCCATCGGCCAGAGAAGAATGGACATGTCCGTTCTCTGGCCGGCCGAGAAGTGGGGCGACAGGGATCTGTCGCCTCATGTGGGCACATGCCGATTAGCGGCCGATTTTTAACCTGACCGACGGCGTGAGCGCGCACTCCCGTCGGTCAGATTAAAAATCGGCTGCTTATCGGCATGTGTATGGCAGCCATAAGTCAGACAAAACAGGAAGTGATTATAGTGATAAGCAAACTGTCCTTGATGCGTCCCTTTTGTTAATTGGTCTTAATTTTTTTCAATCATTGAGTACAAGTTGGTGTTCCTAAGGCAAGATTTAACAACGGGTTCCCAGCTCTATGGAATGAGTACAGAGGTCCCTAGGACCTCTTACCCATCTCTATTGGGGTGAGAGAAAAGAGAAGAAACATTATACCGATTAAAGAAATAATAATTTTTATTCTTTCCTTCCACATACTCCTTGCAGTTCTTATGATAAGTTCCCTCTAATGAATAAGCCGCTGCAGGCTGTCCAAGTCAATACATATGGGAACTAGTTCCCAAGCTCACTGCACTTGTCAGAATAAACAGTAGATTAACCTCACATGAAAGTCCAGTGTTTATGTACAGTAAAACGTATCCTCAATGAGTGCCCATCTGCAGCCCCCACAACACTGGGCCATGTTGTAGAGATGAGGCCCTCTATCTTAACAAGAAAGTGTGGGGTCCCCTCCAAGAGCATACCAACCCCCCTTTATAAGGTCTGGTTTACTTTGGAAGAGGTGAGCCACAAACAATGTGGGGGGTCCTCCTCTCCAGAGTAAATCAGTAGTGGGCAATATTCGAATTCACAATATTTAGTGAATAATTCTACTAATATTCGATTCAATATTTGTGAATATTCGCATTGTGAAAATATTAATTATAATTAATATTAATATAATTAATATAATTAAAATTAATTGCAATTATAATCGTCTTGCAATTCCCTTCAAAATGAATGGTCACTGGTGCTATTTATGCATTGCGATGCATAAATTCGCATTTTATGGCCATACGCATCGCAATGCAGAAAATTGCGAATATTCAAAATTGCGAGTATCCACCTCCATATTTGTGAAATTTGTGAACTCTTGAATAGCCAATATTCACCGAATATATTCACAATTCCAATATTCAAGCTCAACAGTATAAATCACCCCCCTGGTGACATAGGGTCTGGTATTCCTGGAAAAGGGGTACCACAAAAAGCATGAGGTCCCCCCTTCAGAGCATACCAAACCCCCTGATGGCATAGGGTCTAGTATACCTGGTAATGGGGGACCACAAAAAGTGTGTGATTTCCCCCTCCAGAGCATACCAGACCCCTGCTGGCATAGGGTCTGTAGGAAGGGGGTCCCCCCTCTAGAGCATGCCAGACCCCTTTTGGCAGACCTGGAAGGCCAGTAAAGGGGGCCACCCCCCATCCCTGTACAACCAGGCCCCATGCCATACCTTAATGAGGGGGAGACCCTTGGTTAAGGTAAGGGGATCTTTTCCCCACCATCTTGCCCTGGTGTAGTGATCACTACAACACAAATGCTAGTTATCATGCTGATCCTAAGGTTTTCCTACTTTCCAAGTCAACGACTAAAGCTGGGAATACATGGCTCGAAATTAGAACCGTTCAAAGTTCCCGGCAGCAGCGCGATGACATCATTGCGCTGCTGCCTGACATCGGCTGTCAGCAGACAGCAGCTCCTATAGTTTGGTGACCCTCAGTCCCCATTCAAAGTATAGGATATCGTTGAAGGTTTACCAACATGTTGGTATCCTGTAGTATAGAGCGGGATTGATTGAGCCCGCCCAAAGCTACCCATAAATGGGTCGATTGTTTCATAGATTTTTGCACAATAGAGCGCCGTGAACGCGCACTGCGCTCTCTTGTACAGAAATCTATGCAAAAATTGAGCCATGTATTCATAACTTACATACATGCCCCCCACTCTGTTCTATGGATCATCACATTGGCCTAGATTACCATTTATATTTCTGTAGGTTGAATTTGATTGATAACTGTGAAAAATGTATTGATATTTTTTATTTAAGATATGAATTTCTACTAAAGCATCACCTTCATGTGGGGTGCAGGACTCATGATAAAAACAGTTGAATGGAAGACATCTGAAGAGCCAAGCAGGTGATCTGTTAAGTTTATGCATCTCCAGATTTACATTTTGGGCATCTTTAATAGCAATTTATGTGAACATAGAGCAAAAACCAAACTGATACAGACCGAGCAAGCCTAGATATATATAGTCTGATCTTCTAGATATTGCCTTTTTACCATGACCCAAGGAGTACTGAGCCTTTTGGACTTAAACACACTTCATTTATACAAATAACAACAGAGACCATAATATACTCTTTGGAAAAGTTTTATATATAATTTTAGGTACAAATGTATATATAAACATGGCCCCCGAGTTCCTTCCACCAACCATTCCAGCCCTTCAATACCGGCTAGGTGGGTACCTTATAGAATGACTTTTAATACCGTAACATAACTGGGGTTTAAGCCCCGCCTTAGAAAATATTTTCACCTGGTCGAACCAATCAGGGAGGGGGGGGGGTGGGGGTGTGAGTGAAAAACCCGATGCAAAAAGAATCTGCTCCTTGTTAACCCTTCCTTCCATCAAACTTCCTGAGCCTGCCCACCTAGAACGCTTTCAGCCTGGTTCTGGCATACATTCTTGGCCTGGAAAAACCAATGGTTCTGGGTACCATTAATATTCTGTATTAGAAACATCATGCTGTCTGAAATTGTACAATATTAATTGCAGGGCCTTGTAATAAGCTGATTGCTATACTCTACCCACGGAGAGAATTCCTTCAAAATGTTTTATGGAAGGTCAAAAGATATGTAAATATGAGATAGCGGCTCACCAAAACATAAGGCAGATGTCTGCAAGTCTGCTGAGGTCTGCAGTCCATATCTACGGATATAAATAGACCGCAGACAGTATCATAAACTAACAGGAAAGACTAAAGCACTTTAATCTGCAGAACCTGAAGAGAGGAAATATTTCAAACACATAGACTGGGGCTACAAGGACTTTCTGGGCAAAATGCGTAGCTCAAAATCCCTGTCGTCCCACAGCTCGGCCGGCCAGAGAACGGACATGTCCGATGTTCTCTTGCCGATGCCAGCCGATGCCGTGACTTTCAATGAAGACCGGCGTCTTCATTGAAGGTAACAGCCGGCACACAAAGGGTGCCCGCCAATGCAGTCAGCTCGAGAATGCAGCGTGATGACGTCATCACGCTGCATTCCAGAGCTCATCGGAACTGTTCTGTCGGCACCCACTCGGTGGGTGTATGGCAGGCTTTAGAGGAGAACCACACGCCCTCCTTCCCCCATCATTGTCATCAGTTATCTCAACCTACTTGTTGTAAACTCTGAAGAGTCCCTATCAGATATCAACCCCCCCACACACATGCATTTCCGAGATACAACCCTCCTCTGTAGCCAACTATATATTATATTCAAAACACACAAAATATCGGACTGGATAAGAGGCAACAGTGGGGCTTTAGAAGCCAATTGAAAATCCAATACACCAAAACCAAAACTAAAACCATCAGTTAAAATGGTCTTTATTCATGCTGGCCACATATAAATATCTAAAAAGTCACAACTGATTTAAAATCAGCCCTTACCAATGCATAGCAATATTTAACATATATATACCAGACACATGAGCTATACAACTCCCAGGTCCCTGAGTTTGTTGTAAGTCCCAGAGGGTGTTCTGAGGAGTGAGGGTACCGAGTGGACCGGCTCTACCCCTATACATAATGAGGAATCAAAATGAGTCCATGGGTCTACAAACAGCGGTTTACTCAAATCTTTTGATCTTGACGCGTTTCGCCCCGATCCTGGGGCTTCCTCAGGAGAGAGTGGTGATATGTATATACAACTAACAAAGAAACAACATCCATCCAACTAAGCTATCGTATTCGTAACCACATGACTCAGATAGCCTAAACAGTTGTGAACGACTAGTTATATTGTGCATTAGTGATGGCCGAACTGTCCGCAAGGCAGACAGTTCGGCCGCGAACAAGCATGTTCGC